>JASANV010001531.1:0-115824 GCA_030849715.1 Trypanosoma mega | reverse complement strand
ACTGGAGAAGCAGGTGGATGAGTCTCGGCGGCAGGCGGATCTTTTGGCAAGGCATAATGAAAAGTTGCTTAGGGAGAGGGAGGAGAAGGAAAAGGCTATGCTTGAACATTTGCGCCGTCGTGAGTCCTCGATGGAGAAGCATCGAGAGGAGTTGCATGTAGCATTAGGCGAAGAACGCCTGGAGAAGGCCCAACTGAAGGTTCGGTGTGAGTTGTATTTGTTACAGAATCATGAAATGGAATCCCGGTATGAGAAGGCAATTCATTATTTGTTTCAATATGTTGATTTATCACGTGAGTCGGAAAATAATTCAAGGGATGTACTATCTTTCTTTTATTCCTCTCAGCAAATTTCCGTCTTGGATGAGTACGCTCAAAACGTTGAGGCACAAATGGCTGAAAAAGAGAAGAAAATTGACGCTGAGTTACAAACATTAAGGGGTGAAAACGAAAAGTTAACTTCCTCTTTGAACGCTCTTAGACGGCAGTTAGCAGAAGCTAGTGCTCGAGGTGATAACGTTGCTTCCCAAAATGATGAATTAAAAAGTATTAAGGATGATTTAGAGAGAAAGATAAACGAGATGAGTGGTGATTTGAAAGAGTTAAAGACTTCATCAGACAAAGCTGATAAAGAAAACGAAAGACTTTTTAGAGAGAATGTAGAGTTGGAAAAAAAAAATGCTGATTCTCTTGCTGATCTTGAATTACTTGTGCAGAAAATAAACGCCGAACATGTTACAACACGTCATAAGAAGAAGTTTGATGGCGATGATTGGAAAATTGTTCTCAACGGACGCCCCAACGAGCTCCGTGACGTATTTATTAAGGATATGACGTCGGCGTGCAAAGTATCGTCCGATGACATTAAAAATGTTTCATTTTCTCTTGGTAGCCTTATCTGCCAATTCGACGTTATACATAAACCTGACATTACGGCAGAAGAAATCGATAAGCGCATTAACGAATATCCATATGATCAAATGAATAATTTATATAACAACCGTTACGGTGAAAAAATTGGCTTGGATAAAGCACAAGATGAAATTGACCACCTTCAGTCTGAGCTTAACGAGAAAACTAGAAATCACACTGATGCAGTAGAACAACTGTTCATTATCCAAAATCTCAGAAAGGAGCTGGAACAACAATTACAAGATGAAAAGGAGGTTGCGGCCCAGATTAACCGCGGCCTGAACAACCTTCAAGAAGAACACAACGACCTACAGCAAAAATTCAATAGCACAACAACACAAAGAAACCAGTTACAACATGAACTAGCAACTACTAAAATCAACAAAGACGAGGTGGAGAAGGACCTCGAGGACATGACCGCCGAGCGCGACGAGCTCGCGGAGAACCTCAAGAGCACTGAGGACGCGAAGGCCGAGGTGGAGAGGAACCTCGAGGACATGACTGCTGAGCGCGACGAGCTCACGGAGAACCTCAAGAGCACTGAAGACGCGAAGGCCGAGGTGGAGAAGGACCTCGAGGACATGACTGCTGAGCGCGACGAGCTCGCGGAGAACCTCAAGAGCACTGAGGATGCGAAGGCCGAGGTGGAGAGGAACCTCGAGGACATGACCGCCGAGCGCGACGAGCTCACGGAGAACCTCAAGAGCACTGAGGACGCGAAGGCCGAGGTGGAGAAGGACCTCGAGGACATGACCGCCGAGCGCGACGAGCTCACGGAGAACCTCAAGAGCACGGAGGACGCGAAGGCCGAGGTGAAGAGGAACCTCGAGGACATGACCGCCGAGCGCGACGAGCTCGCGGAGAACCTCAAGAGGACTGAGGACGCGAAGGCCGAGGTGGAGAAGAGCCTCGAGGACATGATTGCTAAAAAGGAAGTTCTTTTACGTAAGATTCAAGTTGATGAAGCTAAACTCGTTGAAGCGACAAATGCATTGGCCAGTGAAACCGCATCATTGAAGAATGAACATGATGCAGCGTTAAAGGCTCGTAATGTAGAGTTGAGCAGGTTAGAAAATCTTGCTAAGAATTATGAAAGAAGCCGTTCTGTTTTAGATGGTCATGTTTTGCGTCTTGAAAAAGATAAGAAAAAGTTGAAAGATGCCTTTTTGGAGGTTTCGCGTAAAAATAAGGAGAATATGGTGCGTCTTGGTGTCCGTCATGATCTTCTTAGTAATTCTGGTGCCGCTTTAAGCACTTCAAAGTCATTTAATACCACGGAACGGTTACTTAAGAGTAAACGGCGTGGAAAGGAAAACGTATAGCGCATTTTCGAAGTCTTTTTTTTTCCTGAGATTTTAGATATTGTATTCTGTTAACTTTAGATTTTATTTTTTCGTGATTTGTTTTTCCTTTGAAAAAAAGGATTTTTTTGTGTTGTTGGATTTTTGCAATGAAAAGAATAGTTCTTTTGTTATTATTTGTGTATTTTTTTTTGGGGGGGGTTAATTTTTTTTTTTTTTTGTTTTTTGGAGCAATATTTTTTCTTTTTTTTTTTTTCTATTTTTGGATTTTTTATATATGTCTTTTAGGTTACGAAAATACATTGTTGGTGTCTTTAGTTTTTGGTGAAATTTTTTTTTTGACCTTTTCTTATGGATTTAGCGGAGAAGCGTCGGCAATTAGAAGAGATTCGTGCTGCGCGTGAGGCGAAGCAGCGTTCTGTGCTTCAGCAGCAGAGTGCTTCTTCTTCTCGCCTTTCCTCCGCGCGACTAAGTACAAGTGTCGTGAACCCTCCGCGTTTCTCGCCTTCTCTCCCTCCGTCTGCTTTGTACAACCGTTCTTCCTCTAGTGCTGATTGGACCATTGTTTCTGGTGTTGGTGTTGCAAGCGCGTTGCCTACTGCTGCAACAACTATTTCTTCCTTCGATGCGTCTCATGAAATTGAGGAGAAAAAGGTTCCACTGCTGCCCGTTCCGGTTCCAATGTCTGCGGATGTGGCTGTATTCCTTGCGCATTCACTACGTCCAGGTTGGGGAGTTCGTTGTGTACTAGATGTTCTGCTTTTCAGTCAAGGTGAGGATTGTCTAATTGCTGCAGTTACCCTATCTGGCGTATGCGACGTTGATGTAGAATTATCTGATAGGTTAAAGGAGGATTCCACTGGAATGACGTTGCTGTGGGCTGTTCCTCTTTTGTCTACGGGACCTCGAGGTTTTGTGCGACTATGCTGCGGTTGTGAAGTACGTTGCCTTGCCTACACGCGCCATCGACCCCAACTTTTGTTTGGTGGCACTGCAAGCGGCCGCGTTGTTTCCTGGCGAGTAGACGAAGTCCTTGCCAAGTTACGTATTGACAATAGCAATGGAGGTGTTGTTTTTAGTACAGGAAACATGGGACCTAGTGTGGATGCACTGTCCGCTAGTGCACAGTGGTTATCGCCTCTTGGTGAATTTGGTTTAACTCCTTTACCTAGTTTGTTTCCATGTGAGCAGTCCTTTCCTTCTCCCCATGCCCATCAAGCGCCTGTACTTGGCATGGCGGTGCACGGTGACGCAAACTACCATCACCTCTACTCTGTGAGCGAGGAGGGCCGCGTGTGCATGTGGGCCCCTCTTTCCATCCGCCTTCCCTCTTCGTGCCGAGATAGCCCCCACTTGACGCGAGCAACTGCTGCCGCCTTTGTCGATAAGGCGGCGGATGCGATGAGCAAGGTACTACTTGGCTGTGCTGATGGCTCGGTGCTAGAAGGGCGGGCAAAGAGTACGCGCTCGGTGGAACTGCGTCTCATGTCCACTGGAGCGTGCGCGGCACATCACGGGGCCGTTTTAGCGATTGCTCCGCATCCCCTTCAAGCAGACCCACGCGTGAGTGACACTCTCCTCACCGCCGCGTCGGATGGGAGTTGTGCTCTTTGGCTCGCGGGGCGTCGAGTGGCGGTGGAGGGCTTTGTGGCAGAGGTTCAATGTCTGCGTTGGTCTCCTACGCACGCATCGGTGTTCGCGGCGGGAGAAAGTAATGGCCGAGTCGCTTTTTGGGATCTTTCACGAAGTGTGGTGGCTCCTGTCGCGTTTGTATACGTGCGTAGGCAAGGACAGGCCGCCGCTGCGGCTGCCGTGACAAGTATTGCCTTTTCAGATGATGGGAATTGGCTCCTATGTGGTTGTGCAGGTGGGGAGGTGCACTTGTTGCGTCTCCGTGAAGATCTCGTGTTTGAGCGGCGCTCAGCAGTCCATGATGGCTCGGAAGGTACCGATGGGGAACAGAAAGGCGCGACAACGTCGTGGATTGATGCACGGTTCGCATTTTAACGGTTTTTGGTGTTCCAACACCACCGTATACAACAACTAAAAAAAGAGGAACTTACGCCAACTACATCAACCAACATGGTCAGAATCACGAAAAGGTAAAGACAAAAAAAAAAATTACAAATTTAAAAAAGGGAGTGGAAAAGTTTGAAGGTGCCAATGATTTGTTTTTTTTTTTTCACACCAAAAAAAAGAGGAGGAAAAGGCTGCTCGCAAAAGTTTTACATGAAATTCATTTTTTTTAGGTACAAGACGGCACATGATAGAACCATGAAGTTAAAGGTGCAAGGTGTCAAATTTTTTTTCCCTAGTTGGTTGTTTTGCCTTTTTTAAAAAAAATTCTTGCTTGCGTTTTTTCAATTTTAGTGAAAGACAAGTGTTTTTTTTTTTTCTGTTACTTACCAAAACTCTATTCGACTCAATACGAACAAAAGAAGTAATATATATATATATATATATACATAGATATGTATGTATTGGATTATTCTACTTTTTTTTTTATTGTTTCACCCCTTCCTCACTCTCTCCCTTCTTTTTTGTTTCTTATTTCTCTCACTTGTAGTACTTGCTGGTGAGCTTTTGTTGGGTTCCTTTCGTCCCCACTCATATATATATATATATATATATATATATATATATATATATATACGCATAGGCGGGCGTTGTTCCTTTAGTACGAATGCTCCGTCTTAACGGTTTACGCCTCGCCTTTGCCTTTTCACCGCTGCTTTTGCTTAAGAAAGGCAAAACCGCTGCGGCCTCCAAGGTAAAGGCGAAAGCGAAAGCGAAAGTGAAGGCAAATGACTCCAGCGACAGTGCAACAACAACAACAACAACAGCAACAGCAACAGCGGCAACGGTGGCAAATGTTGCCGTTCCCACCATGACAGAAGCAGACGCATCCGCGACAAGGAATGCGACGATTCCCACTTCCGTTATTGTGGAATCCGCCCCATCCACACCCACACCCCCAGCGACGGTGCCGCCCAATGCGGCGGAGCGTACACGCCATGTTGGCACAGTTGTGTCCTTTATGCACCGCCGTGGCTACGGCTTTCTGCGTGCGACGACTCCAACTCCGATGGCCGCCGCCGCAACCGCCGCCGCAACCGCCGCGGCCTCCGCTTTGACCGGCGGCGTCACTTCGGAGGACGCGCGGAGTTTCTTCTTCCCGCGTTCCTCCCTCGACGGGGGATTTTACCTCACGGCGGGGCAGTCCGTCGCGTTTGACGTGAGGCCGCTTGGGCCGAGCCGCCGATTGCCGGACACCCTCGCCGCCGCGGAGGACGACCACTCGGCGCGTGTCTTTGCGATTGCGCATCGCATTCGTCTCCTCGACGGGCAGACGGAGCGGGCGGTGCGTCCGGCGATGCTTTACGGCGCGGTCGAGCACTGGGACGCGCTCGCGGGGACGGGCGTGGTGGCGGAGCTCGACCTCGCCGGCGCGCTGCACGAGGCCGCCCCCCGCTTTGCGCTCGCCTTGGAGGACCTCGACCTCGGCGCGCGGGAGGAGATGCGGCGCGGGCGGTATGTGCGCTTTTGTCTGGAGGCGGGCGATCGCACGGCGGCGCGGCGCGTCATTGTCGATCGCGCCGCGGAGAGCAAAAGGGCGGAGAAAAACGGACGCGCCGCGTTGGCGGAGACGGGGCGGCGCCACACGGGCGTGGTGCGGGAGGTGGTGGAGGGGCGCTTCGGGTTCGTTCTCCTCGATGACTCGGGGGAGTCCATCTTCTTTCACCTGAGCAACGCGGCGGAGGAGCTCAAGGCGGGCGACACCGTCTCGTTTCTCCTCCGCGAGGTGACGATGGGGAAACACGCGGGAAAGAGGACGTGTCTGCAGGTGCGGAAGTCCAACGCGCGTCCGGCGAAGGACAACGCGACCACAACGGCGGCCGCAGCCGTGGGAGGCGCGCACCGTCAAGGAGACGACGACGAGGAGGACTTCGACTTCCTTGACTGATGGGGAGGGAACGAGAGAGGAAGGACACACGAAACGGCGGAAAAGGGAAAGGAAAGGGTAGGAAGCACGAGGCGAGCGGGTAAGGTTGACCAAGGCGGGGGTAGCGGCGGAGTAAGGGGAACAGAGGGAGAGGTGTTTCACAAAATGGAAAATAAGGAAAGGAAAGGAAAGGGTGGGTGAGAAGGAAATGAGAGTAAAAAGTATACTTTACTTAAGAAGTGATCTTATTGTTACTGCGACTGTTGAAAGAAGACAAGGTGTGTTTTTTGAAGGGATGCATTTACGTGCTACTTCACAGAAAAGAGTGAAAAAGAAAAAGTGAACAGACATGAACATGCGATGTATACTTAAATATATATATTTATGTTTGTATATTTGTATATGTTTATGCTTGTTTGTTTTTTCTCTCTTTTTGTATATTTGTGCGTTTGGATGGGGAAAATAAATAAAAAAATAATTTAATACGAATGGAGTGAACTGCACATTTCGACCAAAAAAAAAAAACACTGTTGAGGAATATATCTTGCGAAGTGATGAGATGAAGCAAAAAAAAAACAATATTTTGATTTCATAAAAAAAGGCATAGTGAAGCCCAACGAAAGTCCTATTAACGCACACACAGTGCGAGTTGTTCCGCATAGAGTGATAAATGGAATATATATATATATATATATATACACACATCGCTTAGAGGAAAAGGTGGAACCCACCTCTTATTACTCACACACACACACAAAAAAAAAAAGAGGATGTCACCTGACAACGAAATAAGCAAAACGATACAAAATAAATCCAATTTCTTTCTCCATGATTTTTTTTTTCTCCTTTTGTTCACATATATGCGTATTATCTCGTGAGCATCGTATTCCTCAGCTACGAGTTTACCTCTCCTTTCCAACTTTTTTTTTCCTTTTCTTTTTTTTTTTTTTTTGTTTTCATGCCTACTTTTTTTTTTTCTCCCTCTTTTATTTTTATGTTACATCTTGACAACGATTTTCTCGAAAAAAAAATGAAATGGGTTGTACCTGCACTAACATCAAATGAAAGCAATCATACAAACGGTGATAACAAGAAGCCAAATACAAATTCAGCGATACACACACACACACAAGAGATACATACACTAGTAAGGTGTTTCTCATATCATATCATGAAATTCAAGAAGTCCTTGACGTGCATTGACATGCACACAGCTGGTGAAGCGGCTCGCCTCATTACATCTGGTTTGCCGCACATTTCCGGCGCCACGATTGCGGAAAAAAAGGCCTTTCTTCAATCCAACATGGACACCTTACGTCGACGTGTTATGCTTGAGCCACGCGGTCATGACGACATGTTTGGTGCCTTTCTTTTCCCCCCTATACACCCCGAGGCGGATATAGGGATTGTCTTTATTGACACGGGCGGGTATCTCAACATGTGCGGCCACAACTCCATCGCGGCCGTGACTGCGGCGGTGGAAACGGGTTTGGTGGAAATCCCAATTGGCGCAAAAACGACGCGTTTGGTGCTCGACACCCCCGCCGGACTTGTGCGTTGCGTTGCGCAGCTGATGGAGGGCTCCAGCAGTGAGGTGCGTGATGTGACGTTGGTGAATGTGCCCTCCTTTCTGTACCAACGCGATGTGGTGGTGCCGCTTCCCCAACCGCATGGGGAGGTGCGGTTGGATATCGCTTTTGGCGGGAGTTTCTTCGCGCTCGTTGCGGCCGCGCAGTTTGGGCTGAGCGTGTCACCAGAGTCTCTGTCAATGCTGCAGGAGTTGGGTGAGGCTATTCGTGCAGCGGTGAACCGAAGCGTGCGTGTGCAACACCCGCAATTGCCGCACATTCAAACAGTGGATGCGGTGGAGTTTTACAGCCCCCCCACGCACCCGGAGGCGCACTGTAAGAATGTTGTGATTTTTGGCAATCGCCAAGTGGACCGCTCCCCGTGTGGAACGGGCACATGCGCCAAGATGGCCTCTCTTTATGCTCGGGGTGAACTTCAAATAGGGGATACCTTTGTGCATGAGAGTGTGCTCGGCACCCTCTTTCGGGGACGGTTGTTGGAGGAAGGCACAATAGCGGGAGCGACCGTCCCTGTCACCCAAGATGGGGATATGAAAGTCGTCATACCAGAAATCAATGGTTCGGCGTACATCACGGGATTCAATACGTTGCTCTTTGATGAGCGGGACCCGCTTGTGGACGGATTCACGTTAAAAACATCCACGTAGACGAAAATGTTTGTCGTTTTTTTTTCTTATTTTTTCTTATATATTTTTACGTTGGTTGATGATATATATATATATATATATATACGATTTCCTTTTTTTGTTAGTACTGCAAAGGGTTTTGGTTGTGCGAGTACTTTTTTTTTTTGGTTTCCTCGGGTTTGAGGTTGTGAGTCAAATTTGAGTGTAAAATGATCTTTATTTGCGTTCTGTGTCTTTTTTTGGTTGATCGTATGCCATTAAATCGGAACTACCGCAACTGTCCTTTCTCTCTGCATGGTTAAACCATGAAACGACAACAACGACAACAAGAAAAATGTGTATGATGCAATTTCCCCTGTATCATTTACTTCGTTTTTGTTTGTTTGTTATTAGTTGTATTTTTCAGTCGTTACCCTAAGAGAAATTAAGAACAAAATGAAGTCATCATCCTTTTTCTTTCTTTTCCATTTTCTCCTTTTTTGGCTTGTATTTAGAAAATCTCAACTAAACTACTCGCTTCAGTCAAAACAAGTGTCTAGTTTGACTGCCGAACTTAAATTTTTGTTTGAGTTGACGATACATAAATTTTTTTAAAAAAGATTGCTCTTAGTTTGTAGTCATTATATATATATATTGTTTGCTTTTTTTGATCGAGCTCAAATTATTATACTATCTACCACTTCTTCCCTACTTCTCTTCAAAAACTCCCAAATGACAGATGTGACGAAAGAGGTGTCCGCCACTTCTTCTTACTTTTCTTCCTCTGCATTGCATGAGACATCAAATAATGCCTTCACCGCAGACGATGGCACTGCTACGACACAAGGCGTTGTCATTTTTCCATCACGCAAAGAAACAGTGAACTACGCCGCAAACCAAAACCGCCGGGTTTCTTCGATGCCTTTAGACCCCATGTCGGCGCTTTTTTTTGTTCCTACGCAGCACATCCATCAATCCTTTGTTCGGCGCGAGACGGAAGAACGAGGCCGTTGGTTCAGCCTTTTGCGACATCGCCGAAAGCTCTTTCGATTTTATGACGAACATAATGAGACGCCTCTCCTCCTCGCACAGGAGGTCTCAACGAGGCCAAAGTCGAAGCATCCCGTACGTGATGGGGAAAGGACATCTGTGTTGATGCAGCCGGAAGCGGATGGTGTGTCGTCTCTTGTCTTATCGCTTCCGCATGGGATGACGCCGAATGGGGAGGGGCGACCGCGTCCCGTGGCTCGTGTGTGTGTGCGGGGAGGGGGAAGGGAGTATGTGGTGTTGAATGAACACCCAAACGGCAAACTGCGCGAGTTGGCCGCCATCTACTTTGACGACAGCGTCGACGGGCAGCGACGCATAAAGGTTATTCTCCCTTCCGATTTGGAGGCCGTTACACAAGTGCACAGCATGCGGGTAAAGGGTGAGCCGAACGTCAACAAAAGTACACATCAAAAAGATGAAACGGCTTTAAAAATTCCGGGAGATTCTGGTCTGGGCTCGGAGGAGTTACCGCCGCTTTCCTTCTCCACCAACTCGTCCCTTGGCGAGTGTGACAAGGGGAGTTTGGTGAACTCTGTGGTTTCCTCCATGCCATCGGAATGTGTCTCCAACGGGGCATCTATGCGTGCTTTCGTGTTTACGATATCTCCCACCCTTGCATCTTGGCGTCAACACTCGGAGTTGGTGCGTATGTACAGACGGAATCGAACGAGCCGTCACATTATTGTCTTGCAAAGTAAGAATGCCGTGTGGAATGATGCGCTGCGGGGGTATCAAATGGATTTTCGCGGACGCGCGAATGTGGCAAGCGAAAAGAACTTTCAACTCTACCGGGTTGGAGACCCAACAGAGCAAGTTGTTATGCTGTTTGGAAAACAGGATAATGATCGTTTTGCCCTTGATTTTCGGTACCCCATGTGTTTTATTCAAGCCGCTGCTGCGGCGGTGGCGGCGATGACAATGAGGATCATAACCTTTTAGCTTACACTTTGGTAAGCGTAAGAGGTAAACGAATTCTAAGCAAGCATGTTTCTTTCAGTAAAACAATTTTTTTGTGTGTATTTTGTATATATATATATTTTACTTGCTGTACTGAAAAAAACAGCAGCAAAAAGTTTGAAACTCTTTTATAAGTTACATTTATGTCCTGCATTGTGGGCGAAGTTTTTTTTTTTTCTGTGTGTGTGTGTGTAATAATTTTTGCAATATCACAGAGATTGTTTCTGTTGATATATACATCTTTGCTCTCGTAAAAGAAGTTTGTTTAGGCAACGCAGAACTTTTTTTTTTTAAGTTTGTAATTTGAACCCTCTATTATCAAGACTGAATTAATCACTATATATATATATATATATATATATATTTGTATTTATGTATGTTGAGGTGACCAAAGAAGTAATCTTGGAGGAAAAAGTCAAAGGACATGTGGTAGTTGCATCTTTCCTTGAGTAAGTCATTTTTTTTTTTCTTTGGCTATGGGTGTTGACTTGCTTTCTGTATAAGTCTGTCTTACTATCCTTTCTTGCTTCAAAAAAAAAGAAAAAATTATATATATATATTTTTTTTTGCTTCCTTCTCTACAGGCATGAGGAATTTTTTTTTGTATTTTTAATGTCCTGTTGTTGTTCATATTTAATTCTTGCTATTGTTTATTGTTTTTTATTTTTGTCAGACAAAGAAAAAAAAAAAAGAATTTTTTCCCATTTCTTAAATTTTTTCTTCTTTTTTTTTTCTCTCTTTTCCCCTCTATTTTACTCATGTATCTGTAGCGTGCCATACAAGGGGGAATCAAAACTAGAAAAGGAAGAAGAGGCGGAGTTATTATTATTATTATTATTATTATTATTATTTCTTATTATTGTTGTTGTTGTTGATGTTGCGTTGGCGTGTGCCTTCCTCTGTGCGGAGTCCTTCTGTGAAGGTGGAGTCCTCCACGTATTCCGCCCGAGCCCGTCGCATTCGGCGCGAGGTGCTCTTCTTTCAACAATTGCGTCGCCTTATCATTCCCAGTTTTCTCGCCTACGGCCTCTTTCTTCTCCGCCCGCATGAGGGACACTTTGTGCGTTACCTGGCGGAGCGACGCCGTTACGACGCGGACTTTAACAAACTCTTTCCTCCCATTGCGTGCGCTGAGAATTCCCCAACGCCCCCATCGACGGCGGAGGAGCAACGCGATGCGTCCCGTCGGGAACGGCGCCGTTTGCTCTTTTCCCGTGAACGTGTGTACTCCGCCGAGGACGGGGGAGAGGTGCTTCGTCCGATTGGGATCCCCGAGCGGGAGGCGCAAGTGCAGGCGGGGGCCGATTCCCCACCCACGCATTTGCTGAGTGCGCAGTTGCAGCGGATGATGCGGCAGTCGAGGCGCTTTGACGTGGCGTTGGCGGAGGGGAAGGAGACGGAGTCACCTCCTGTGCGATTAGTGTTTCATGATTGGGTGTGGTTCGCAACGGCACATGTTATTTTTTCAAATAGGACAGGTGAAACGTGGCGACGGCTGCGTTTTATAGGCGTATGTGGAATGCTTTGGTGTGAGTTCTAAGTGTGTGTGGAGGGGGGGGGTGAATGAGTGGTTCGAGGAATCAGACAGGCAATAAAAGAAAAAAGGCAAACGTAGAAACAAAACGATGTATGAACGTTTTTATTGACGGAATTGTTTTTGCTTCTTCTTTTGTTGTTGCGTGTTTGTGTGCTTTATTATTATTCTTATTTTCTTTTTCACATGTTCTTTTTTTTTTTAGTAATCTTTTCTTTCAGCACCTCTTTGGACGAGGCGAAACTGTACTTTTTTTGCTTTATGTACAAAAAAAAATATCGTGTGGTGAGATTTTTTGCTCTTTTCGTTGCTAATGTCGTTGTTCGAATATACACTATGCGTTTGTGGAGCTCCATTGTTTGCTTTTCCTCTCTCTCTCTCTCTCTCTCTCTCTCTCTCTCTCTTTTGCTCTTTTCCTTCTTGTTGTTGTGACTATTTGAAGGCTTCTATAGAAAAAAAAAAAAGAAAAAAAAGTAAAACCTGGTGGGGTGATAGTTTCATAGATACAGTTGCCGAATACTGTTGTTTTTACTATTTAGTTTGGTGTTTGTGTGTGTGTAGAATATACGAACAACAAGGATAAAAACGAGGGAAGATCGAGGACGCAAAAAAAAAAAGAAAAAAAAAGAGGGGGAAGGGGGCTATCAAATAGGACGCTTACACCCATTTTAAGCGTTGCGTTTCGTTCTTTTTTCCTTTTCTGTTGTTGTTGTTCTTCTTCTTTTAATTCTCTGTGTGTGATTTATACATATTTTGTTATTATTATTCCACATGGATCATGTGGATGTTGTGGACACCCGCGAGATGGGCGCCGCCCCCGCATTTACCACTCTTCTCGTAACGAATCCGTACAGCAGCGACGGAACGGGCAGATCGCCGCTATCGGCGCGATCCCCCGCCACCTGCCCGGTCCATCGTCGACGTGCGGAGCCCACCCCAAGCAGCCGTTCATTGGCCAAACCAACACTCGACCCGACGCGTATTCGTTTCTGCCCAAGTGACCAGTGGGTGCCGGACACGCAGGTGCTGACCTGCATGGCGCACGACTGCAACGTCTCCTTCTCTCTCTTTAATCGCAAACACCACTGCCGCATCTGTGGCCGTCTCTTCTGCGCCGCCTGCTGCTCCCACACCGTGACCATCCCGACCAGAGGGGTGGATATGTCCCTTCTGCAGCCTTTTCTCTCTTTAACAGAGACGGAGGAGGGGACGTCGTCGCTTTTGCCGTCTCCGCGACGCGTGCCGACGTCCCCGCGGAGTGCGCCGAGTAGTCATCTCGCCGTGAGTTACACCGCCGGGGTGCGACAGCAGCCCTCACCTCAAGTGGCCCCTGTACCGCTGACAACCACCCACCGGTTATGCTCCTCTTGCTTTTATGAAATTCAACTTGTGGTGTCGAGGCGCAATCATAACGGGGAGGCGCGGCGTAAGTGCCGTGGGGAACTGAAAATGTTGCAATGGCCACTGCTCGTACGCATGCTCTCCTACCTCAGCAGGCACGACTTGTTGGAAGTTTCGTTAGTCTCCTCCGATTTTTATTTCATGTCTCGTGATAATTTGATTTGGTATCAGTATAACATGGCACAATGTAAGCAAGAGGAACTGCAGCTTAAATTGCCAGTTGCAGGGCAGCAGTCATCCTTGTCGTTACGCCAACGATTTCGTAATCGTAACAAGATTTCAAATGTGAAGGCGGACTTTGGTCCGGTTACTATCAGTGACGCATCCAAACGAGTCATTTCGCTTCATTCAAGGTATAACTTTACGCAATTCCTTGATTTTGCCCGACGGCAGGAAATGGCGCGCTGCAAAGGTCTTTCATCCTTTTCTGTGGGAGCCCGCATGCTCCTTTCTAGTCCTTTACGCATTGCCATTATTGGCCCGAGTGGAATTGGGAAAAAACAAATGGTGCGTCACTTTGTGGGAGCCCCGGCGACGGATCCACCGTTCTTGACTGGATTTATGCGATTCCGGAAGAATGTACACCTCTCGGGCGGCTTGACGGCAGATGTGATGCTACACATATTTAATATATCGGGTGACCCGCGCTATGAGGAACTACGTCGCTTTTTGTGCTCCAGTTGTCACGTTGTCGGGCTCTGCTACGACGCCCAACGTAAAGTGACGCTTGTCGAAGCCGCGGATGTCATGATGGGCGTGGAGCCAGCGTTGGGGCCGCAACCCGTTGTGGTGTGTGGCATTCTGCGCCAACAACAACAACCCGAGTCGGCCCAACCACACGAACCACCGCGGAAAGGAGTGTTGACGGCCCAAGAAGTGGTGGAGGAGGAACTTCCCACACGTGAGGTGACGGAGGTGCATGCGGAGGGCATCACAGTTCGCGGACGCGGTTCGGTGCAGTGCGCGTGGAATAGGAGTGAACGGTTCTTTCAAATGATGATTCAGTGTCTGCTGGACCGCCTAAGCCTCGCCACGGCCACACCCGGTGTTGGGGTGAGAAGCGTCAGTCCACGATTAACGAGTGAGGAGGAGAAGGAACGCATGATAAGTAGAAGTGCAGCGCAGGAATTACTGCAAATGACATTAAACCCATGTGCACTCGATGTACTACTAGATGGACGAAACTGAAATCAACTTTGGCACAAGGAAACAGACAACAACAGCAAGAAAAAAAGAAATGAAAATAAAAGAGATATTGACAGTGGAAAGGAACAAAGGAAATAGGAGGGAGAAAAGTATTTCGACACCAATTAGACAAATTAAACTATCACAAAAGCGCTTTAAAAAGACAACAACAACAACGAAACACGAAAAAAAGTTTTAAAAAGAGGAGTGATACGCAGGGGATCAAAAAAAAAAGAAAAAAAATCTGCGAGTTGCTGGAGTATGATTTCCATTATCTTATTTAGACAGTGGGTACAAAAAAAAAAAAAAGAGATTTTCTTTCTTTTTTGTCATGCAAAATCTATTTGAAAGATTTTTATTAGTTTTTGCTGCCTTCTGGTTTATGCTGAATAAAAGTCCTTTTATTGAAAAAAATCACTACATGTTTTCTTTCGCCTGTTCTCCTTCTTTTTATTTATTTGTAAGTGTTGTCGTTGGTTTGTTGACGTTGGTACAGAAATTCTCCGAAAAAGAAAAAATAAAGAAATAGAGAGGGTGGAAAAAGACAACAACAACAGAACATCGATTAAATAGGTTTTGTCTATATAAAGAAAGCGCCTGTCTGGGAGGCACGAAGAGTGAGTAAACCCGAGGAAAGGAGGTTCTTTTTTATTTATTCATTTATTTGCTGTGTGCTCTTTTGCTGGATATGTCTCGCACCGATAAGAGTTTCTTGGCGCAGAAAATTATTTCCGCTGACGGTCCTTCTCCGAGAGAGGAGGAACACAATGTGTTACTCACGGATTGGTGTACCATGGGCATTGAACCCGAGGAGGAGTCTAACCGCCGCCGCTCTGTTTTGGAACACCTCAACAACATTCTTCGTGCATGGATTCGCTCTACCATGATCACCGAGTTTCGCATGCCGGCTGAGGCAGCGGCGCAAGTGGAGGGTCGTATTTTTGCCACAGGATCCTACCGCTACAATGTACACGCGTCTGGTAGTGATATTGATGTTGTCCTCATCGCCCCCAATCGTATTACACGCGAACACTTTTTTAACACATTGGCCCCCCGATTGCAACACGAACCGCGTATCACGGAGTTGCAATGCATCACGGACGCTCACGTTCCTCTCATTGCTATGAAGGCAGATGGAATCGATATTGATTTGTCCTTTGGATCTATTCGACAAGATCGTGTGCCAGAGGTTATAACAGATGACTTGCTTCAAGGATTGGATGATCAATCCGTGCTGAGTTGTAATGCAGTGCGGGTGGCGCACAACATTATGGATCTTGTACCACACAAGGCTTCCTTTCGTCAAGCTTTACGTTTTATCAAGGCATGGGGAAAAGCTCGTGCCATTTACAGCAATAAATTTGGATTCCCAAGCGGTATTGGTTGGGCTATTCTCGTTGCATTCGTATGCCAGTGTCACCCGAATCAGAATGCAGCTGGCATGGTGGCACGTTTTTTTCGTATTTATCACTCGTGGTTTTCACCAAATCCACATGAAACCGGCCGAGCCAATCGCGCAATCTATCTTACAGAGACAATGCGCGTAAAGACGAACCTGGGTCGGTGCTGGGATCCCCGCGAGTCGAAGTCCGATGCGATGGCACTGTTTCCTGTACTCACACCTGCTATTCCCTACGGTAACGCATGTTTTAACGTCACATTGACAAATTTACGACAACTCTGTGCGGAGTTTGCGCGTGGACACGAAATATGCAGTACATATCTAAGCCGTCCTGCGGATGAGGCGAAGGGAACTCTTGGAACCTATGGTGTTTGGAATAAACTACTGGAGCCAGTGAATTTTTTTGGTGAATACAAGTATTATCTACACATTAAAATATCGTGCACCGATGCGGAAAAGTATAGAGGCTACGTGGATGGAGTCGAGTCAAAAATACGTTTTCTGTGGTATGGCACAGCCGAATCACGGGGTAACTCCCTCGAAACGTCCCGACACTTGCGATTGCAATTGAATCCACGCGGCTATGAGGACCCTGACGAGGTGGAGGAGCGTAATCGACTCATCCAGAAGCCCTCACGAGGTAGTGGAGGTGTGAATGCGGTGGCGGAAACACCATCCCCACGAACAAGTGGAGGCGGTGCACCTTTACTGCCATCCAGTACGAGTGCCACACACAACCATTCTTCTAGTGGTACGATAACTGGTGCAACATCCGCTTCTGCAGGGTCTGGCTCGGCTACTCCGCGTGTATTCAGTTGCCACTATTACATTGGCATGTCCGTTGACTCCAAGGCGCCATCGACAAAGATTGATTTAGCTCCCAGTATTCGCGCCTTTCACGGTGTTGTGCGACAGCTACGACAGTATCAAGACGGCATCACGCGTCTCCCCGTCATTTCAGTGGTGGATATGTCTAAAATTCCTTCCTTTGTGAAAGCCGCTGCGGGGTACAGGGATCCGGAGAAGATGGAGACCTCCACCGATGGAGTTTCCACCAACACGGGAATGTCACCATCGGGTAGTCTCGAACCGTCCGCCGGCGCCAAACGCGCGCGTGATGACACGGCGGAGGAAGGAGAGAATAGTAGTGACGCACAAACGAGTGAGAGTGGGGCTGCAAAAAAGGTCATGGTCACCGAAACATTGACGACACCGGCGGCTAAAAGGGAAAGCAATGATGTAGGCACTAATGGTAGCGTCAATGGCACTCGTCACGTGCCAAAGAGTAGCGTTACTGCCGCTGATACGGCAATGAGTACCGCACCTCTTGAGGATGAGGATGATCTTGAGCAGGCACTTGGAATGGACTTTTAAAAAACCAAGAAGAGAGGATTATTATTTTTACCACTTTTTTTTTCTTTTTTCTTTGAACAAAGGAAAAAGCAAAAAAAAAAAGATACTTATTGAGACTAATATATTTTTCTTCTTTTGGTCTACTTCTTTGTGTGTGGACGTTATGATTATTATTATTATTATTTTGTGTTTGTAACTTTGTTTTTCTTGGTACGAGACCAATATGAAACTAACAACCAGAAAATGATTTTATAGTTATAAGAACGCTCGTTTTTTTTTTTCTTTATGTTTGCTTTTCCCGTAGAGTCTTTCTCGAAGCTATTGATATACTTTTTATCATTTCAGAGTCATGGTTCAACTTGGTGATCTCCCTTCGCGCATAATGCATGGGTTTCACTCCACTCCGCGCGTATTGCATTTTCTTTGGCGCGCCTCCTGGCTTCAGAAGGCGGAACGTTTATTTGCTCAGGAGCAAAACATAACACTCTATAAGTTGATGCAGAGCGCTGGATATGCATCTTTTTTATTTCTGGAAACCCTCGTCGTCTCGGGTACGACAAGGTTTGTGATTCTCTGTGGAACAGGTAACAATGGCGGTGATGGATTCGAAATTGCCTCCCTATTCGCAAAAAAGGGACGCGATGTCACTGTGGTAGTGATACATCCATCCAAACCTTACCCACCCGAGGCGGCAGCGGCCAAGGAGGAACTGTTAAAACATGTGGAAAAGGGAGAAGTGCATCTACTGTCAGCGACGGAGTGGCTGGAGAAGGGGGTTTTGGAGAGTGATATGATTGTCGTTGATGCCTTGTTGGGTATTGGAGCCTCTGGCGCACCCCGAGGAGAGTATGCACAGTTGATTAATCGCGTCAATGAATCCCCTGCAAGGTGTGTGGCTATTGATGTCCCGTCCGGATTAAATGCAGAGACAGGTATGGTGGAGGGGGCATGTATGCGTGCTTCGGATACGGTAACATTTATATGTGCCAAAACAGGTCTAGTTACGGGTCGTGCGAGAGATTTTGTAGGTACGTTGCACTATGCTCCTCTTTCCGCGGATTCCTGGATGGGACGAGAAACTGTATTACGTGAAGCGCAGTGCTATCATTTGACGCATGCAGATCTACACGAACTCATTTCTAGACCTCCGGGATGTGCTCACAAGGGATCGAATGGAAAAATCCTTATTATTGGAGGCGATTTAAGTTACGGTGGCGCCGCTATAATGTCTGCCGAGGCTGCCTTACGAACTGGAGCTGGCCTCATTCGTGTTTTGACACGTCGTGAACACACCTGTCCACTCCTGTCCCGCTGCCCAGAGGTGATGGTGGAGGAGTTTTCCGAAGGAGGTTTGGACAAGGCTCTGGATTGGTGTACGAGCTACGCGGTGGGACCAGGATTGGGGCAAGATGATTGGGGCTATGCTGTGTATAAAGCGGTCTCCAAATATTCACGTGAAAACCCACAAAAGCCAAGTGTGTGGGACGCCGATGCTCTTAATCTCCTCGCAACACATCATTACCCCTCATTGGGAAAGGAAGAAGGTCACCTTCCTCAATTGCGTAATGCGATTCTGACACCACATCCCGGCGAAGCGTCCAGATTGTTGGGAAAGAGCATTGATGAGGTTGAGCGAGATCGTTTCCTTTCTGCTAGGAATCTTACCGAAAAATTCGGTGGTGTGGCTCTTCTAAAAGGACCTGGTACAGTTATTCATGTTTCCAAAGATTTGGACCCCATCACTATCCCAATCGGTAACTCTCCCATTGTGCCATTGCGGTGTGCTGTCACGAATGTTGGGAATGCGGGAATGGCTACCGGTGGAATGGGTGACATCTTGACGGGTACTATTGTGACATTTCTTGCGCAAAAGTTGCCCTCTTGGCAAGCGGCCTGCGCGGGTTGTGTGGTGCACGGTGCGGCAGCAGATCTAGCTGTAAAGGTGCGAGGCGGGGAAAAGGGACTACGAACAACAGAAGTTTTACAGTACTACGCAAATGCAGTCAATCCACACCTCAGATAGGAAAGAAGAATCCAAAAATGAAAAAAAAAAAAGAAAAAAAAACCGTCCAGTTTTTGTAAAGGTGTCAGTTGAATGTGTGATGAAGAAGTAAAAAAAAAAGGGAAGTAAATACAGTGTAAACAAACCCAGTTTTTTGTTTATTTTTGGCGTCTTTGCGTGGGTTTGTAACCCAAAAAAGAAAAAAAAAGTTACGAGTAATGAAAAAAATAAAAAAATAAAAGACGATGAAAAAGAGAAATGGCTGTGGGGGAGGCGAAAAACACACAAAGAAAAGAATCCAATGATTTGCCTAATGATTTCTTTCTTTTTTTTTTCTTCATCGCTTGTTTTTTTTTCTTTTTTTAGTTGCGCATTATTACGGATATTGCTTTGCTCAATAAGTTTTAACAAGAAATTTTTATTCCTTCTTTGGATACTTTTTAATTAGAAGAACAACAGTAAAAAAAAAAAAAACATCTACATATATAGATATTGGTATATTGTCTTTTTATTTCCTTTAAAGACGAATTAAGAACACATTTCATACGGCAGTTTTTTTTTTTACACGAATTATATATATATTTATATATTTCTCTGCCAGAAATGAGTAAAGGACGGAAAGGTGTTGGCAAGACCGAAAGCGCCTCAAACACGACTACCGATAAAAAAGAAAAGCGTCGCAATGCTAGCAACAACAGTAATGGTAATGGAAATCCGCATAACAGCAACCTCAATGCCAATAAAAATGATCCCAAAAATTCCATTCAGGATACGACTGGATCTGAGGTGGCCCGTCCAAAGAAAAACAGAAGTGCTGACCAAAACAAATTGGGAGTACAAGTTCACCTGACTATTTCACCCCCATCAGAGACTAAGCGTGGAAAACGCAAGAAATCCAAATCCTCCAAGGCTACTGCAGTTCCTCATGCCAATTTGAATCCTGAAACGACTACAGGAGGTTCAGTGATTCCGTCTGTCTCCTCCGCTCGTCCTACCAAGGTTCATGATAAGGATTCCAAAGTGGGTCGTGAAGTGGGAAAGATTATGTCAAACACAGTTATCACCAACCCACAGGCGTCTGCAGGGAAAGCTGAGAATGGCGGTAGCAAGGCGGAGAGCAGTGAAGCCATCCATAAAACGACAAAGAGTAGCCATAAAAGAACTGTAAAGCGGAAAGTTGCAAAAACGGATTCATCCAATGGAAAAAGCGGCGAGAGGCAATCAAAAGTCAAACTTCCAAGTCCGTATGCGAGGGAGTTTGACTTCACAGACTTTGTGTATACCCCTCACACGTTGAGTGCACTTCTTGTGTTTGTGATAATGCTTTTGTTGATGACCCGTTACTATTATTACCCTCATATGGGTGTTGTGGCTAGTGTGAAAATGGGACTTATGGCCTCTGCAATGTCTTTTGTTGTTTTTGGAGCTATCCACCTTCCTGATTCCTTGCTCGTCCGTCCACATCCATTTGTCTGGCGTGCCGTATTGGCTGTTGCCTTGATTTACGTTGCGTTACTGTCATTTTTGCTTTTCCAAGATTTAAAAACAGTGCGTACGATAATGGGCTTTTACGACCCTTCCCTCCTCGTGAATCCTCCCGAGTTGCAGTACGCGGAGGATTGCCGCATTTCTACACCTAAAGAACCCTATTTGTTTTTCCATACCGCATTTGACGTTTTTATTCTAGCTCATGCTCTTGGATACTTTGTCAAGACACTTATTTTACGTGATTGGCGTGTCTCGACGTGTGTGTCTATTGGATTTGAGATTATTGAGGTTACGTTTCAACATGTGCTTCCCAATTTTAGAGAATGTTGGTGGGACCATTTATTGCTTGACGTGCTCATTTGTAATGCTGGCGGAACGTTGCTTGGACTCATAGCTCTACGATTTCTTCGGGCGAAGGAATTTCATTGGGTGGAGCTGCGAAAAATTTATGGATACAAAAAGAAGGCTACACGTATTTTGGGTCAATTAGGTCCACGCAGTTTTATACAATATGAATGGAACTTTTTTCATTCACCACGACGATTTTTACAAGTTACTCTTCTTTTAGCTTTAATGTTTATTCAAGAGATAAATTGTTTTACTATGAAGCACATTTTACACATGCCACCCAAACATCATTTAGTGACATTACGTTTAGTTATGTGGAGTCTTATTGCGATGCCATCCATTCGTGAGGTCTATGATTACATCACATCCAACACAAAGGCAAAGCGTTTTGGTACGACTGCGTGGGTAGGTGTTTTAGCGCTGCTTCTTGAGACCATTTTTATTACAAAGATGAGCTTTGAGGGAAAGTATTTTCAGGAACCTATGCCGAGTTACATTGCGATTCCGTGGATATTTGCTTTGATCCTTTTTGTCTTGTGGTTTGTTGTGTACTTTGGAATACTTTCCTTGTCACAACGTCTGCAGCGGCGCGGGGTTATGTACTTTTTCTCGAATGTGCTTTTTTCGGGAAGTTGTCTCTGCGTGTTTTCACTTTTTGTTATGGGAATGCCGGACTTGCAGTTTGGAAGATCCTCTTTTCTGTCCTTTATAAACCCATATGAGACGTACATATTGTGGTGGCGCAAGTAAAGAGGGACAAAATATATTTATATAAATAAATATATTCTTAAAAAAGAGAAGTAAAAATTAAACGACAATATTATTTTTCTCACTCAATGAACGTGCCCGTGATGGGTGGAAATGGTTACACACGACAAAAAAAAAAAAGAACGTGTGTGCCTTTGTTATGTTCTGTTTTCGTTTTTTGTCTTTTCTTTTCTCTTTTTCTTTTCCTTCCGTTACTCTGTGCGTGTGGTTTCAAATGCCATGCCCTTTTTATTGATCTCATTTCAAAGAAAACAAAAGGGAGAAACCGAGAAGAGAGCAAAATGATGCAAACGTTAAAAGAAAATAATAATAATAAAGTAATTATCTTTTCTTTTGCGGAGCTTTTTTTTTTTTTTTGGCTTTATATATTTTTGATTTTTCAAAAGTGTAGGATAAAAAAAAAAAAAAATGTGAACGATTTTTAGACTGAAAATAAAAAAAAAATTGGAATATATCATTGAATTCGAGAGAAAAGAAGCTACGAAAAAAGACATAATTTTTTTTTTTTTCTTTCCACGTATGATTTCATTGATAATAAACAAAGAATGATAATTATATATATATAAATATATATATTATCCTTCTCTTGTGCTTCTTTTTGTGTCGAAACATAGTAACCGTCAGTACTTTTTTTCTTTTTTGGTAAAATTTTTTTGTTCTAATTTTGACATAGTCGTTCTTTTCTTTTTTTTCCTTTCCTTTGTATCCGTTGATAATAATGGAGATATGGCATAACACGTATTTGATTTGTTAGTCCTATTTATTTCACTTTATACTTTTCTTCCCCCTTCATCTCCCAAAGAAAAGGTTATAAAAAAGTTGACGTTAACTTTTCAAAAACAAACGAAAAAATACAAATAATATTTCAGACAATAAGTAATCTGAAAGCATAAAAGTTGACTATATATATATATATATATATATATATATATATATATATATACATATATTTGTTTTTGTCATTTTTATTCACATTCCTCCGCATACGAGCCGACACAACATCTTTTCGTTGTTGTTGTAGCTTTGTTTTACCTTTTCCATTTATCTTTGCGTCATATTTTATTATCATACGGTGCACCTTTTTGTTGTTTTGTTGTTTCCCCTCACTCCCTTTTCCTATGAAACCGCTTCTCATCTTTGGACTGCGCGGAACACTTGTGGAGCGCATTCACACCTCCCGCATCCCCCCGTCGATGCCCGATGGCGCCTTAACGGTTGGGATGAGTCGGGTTTGGGTCCGTCCGGGCGCAATGGACGCGTTGTGTGCGTTGCAACCGCACTGCCATTTCGCCATTTGGAGCGCCACCACCGTACGTAACACGACGCCCATCATGGAGGCCGTCTTTGCCATACACGCGGCGGTTCCAAAGGTGCGATTTGCGTTTATTTGGTCGAGAGAACACACAGTGAGTGATGCGTTTCGTCGCGCCAACGCCACAGTGCGGGAGGACCAACACGCGACCGTGAAGGATCTGCGCGAAGTGTATCGCCGATTTCCTGATATTGCGACGCCGCAAAATACGATTCTCATTGATGACACCCCAAGTAAAGGTAAGGCACAGGCGGGGAACTTTATTTGGCTCGAAACGTGTGAGGAGAATAAGATTTCCAACGGACATGTGATGCCGGAATTGAGGAAATTTGTGGAGGAGAAGATTTTGACGGAGAAGACAGATGTGCGAAAGGTACTCCCCGCACGTGTTCCATGGGCTGCGTAGTGAAGGAATCGTTTTTGTTGGGAGAGCATTTGCTTCTTTGGTTGTTCTTTTTTTGTTTTGTTTTGTTTTCTATTATGATTTACTCTCCTTTTATTTGTTTACGTGTCTGGGAGGTTGTATTTTTGCACCACAAGAAACGCTTAGCTTTTGAAGAGCGAAGATGAAAAACAAAAACAAAAGATAGTAATGTTCAACGAAGGACAAGAGAGAGAAGAAGAGGCATATAAACATATATATATATATATATTTGTTGCGTGTGTGTTTGTTTGTGTGTGTTTTGTTTTTTAGACACTTGTTCATGTCATAAATGAGTTCCTTCTTTCGGACTTACTATTCATATATGTAAATATTGTTTTTTGTTTTGTTTATAACTTCTTCAATATGCTCATTTTATTTTGTGTCTCTCCTTTTTTTTTTCTTTGTTTCTTTTTTGTTCTTATTTTTGCAAAAAAAAATGACAAGTTTTGTTTAAGGAAATTTTAAATTTGGTATAGTAACCGGTGATAAATCCACGGAAAATTCACACAAACAGGCCACAACGAAAATAACAACAACAAGAACAAAAAGAAAACGTGGAGAGTTAGAAATTTAAGGGTTTAAAACGAAAGTAATAAATCCAATTATTTTTCTTTTTGTTGTGCTCCTGTTTTCTTTTTTTTCATTATTTTAGCCTACTGGAAGAGGGCTATACAGCATATATATATATATATATATATATATATATATATATTGTTACTGTCCTTTACAAAAAAAAAGGAATACAAGCAGCAGAAAAGAGAAAAAGGGCCGATTTTGTGACTCTTCGATTAGACTCCAAACCCTCACGCACGTGAAGCGACAGACGTACGAGACATCCAGAAGAAACCCCACCATCCACTATGCCGTCTGTAGAAGTCACCGATGTCACGGATGTGGACATGTCAAAGCTCATCTCCTACACGATGTCCTTTGAGCCGCTCCAACTCGTCTTTGCAAGCATGATGAAGCGCATGGACGCCATGGAGACGGCGAAGGCGCAGCAGGACGCCGAGATTGACGACCTCAAACGCGCCCTCCACGACTTGCAGCAGCGGGAGTCGGCGTCCTCCGACAAGCCCCTCAGCGCCGGCACCCCCACCGATCTGCGCGAGCTTTGGGAGGAGGTGGAGCGCCTCAAGCGTCTCCTCGGCCAAGCCCGGGACACGGAGCGGCGGCGCACCATCGAGGAGCTCTACGCCGCCCGCCGCCGCAAGGAGAGCAGCACGTCGCTCTCGCCGGGGGTGAGCGTGGGCCGCCCGCGCCAGACCCCGACGCAGGACCCGCCCAAACCCCTCCAAGGAACGGAGGAGGCGAAGATCGGGGACGTCATCCTCCACCGCGCGCAGGAGACGCTGCCGGGGCTGCCGGAGACGCCCCCCCGCCCCCCGGCGGAGAGTCCGCTCGAGGCGGAGGCGGGGGAGGAGGTGCAGCCGCCGCGCGTTTCCCCCCCGCCGTCCGCCTCGCACTCGTCCATCCCGGCGGCGGGGACGCCCCACGCGATGGCGTCGTTGGTGCACGGCGGGGAGGAGATGCCCTCCGCGTTTCCCTCGGAGTGGCCGCAGCCGACGAGCTCGACGAGCTCCGCCGGCCCCGCGCGTTCGCCGCCCGGCGGGGCACCGCAATCGGTGCACGAGCGCCTCCAGAAGGACGGCGCCGACATCGAGCACCTCAACCGCGTCGTGGCGGAGATGCTGAATGAGATGAAGGGCCTCCACGACGACGTCGACCTCATTCGAACGGTGCGCCTCGAGAGCGAGGAGAGCGCCCCCCCTGCGGCGAGCGGGTCAAAGGGGGAGCGCGGCTTGGCCCCACGCGTCGCGGCCCTCGAGGCGGCGGTGGAGGAGTTGCGCCGGCGCGTTCCGTCCCTCGGCGCGAGCGGGGCGACGATGCCCGGCTCCTCGCTCCCCCCGAGCGCGGCGAAGGCGACGGCCCTCTCCGCGCAGGACGCGGAATGGCTGCGGGGGGTGCCGCAACTCCACGGCGACGCGGCTCGGCTGCGGGACCGCGTCGGCGCCCTCGAGGCGGCGCAGAGCCGCACGAATGAAAAGCTCGCCGCCTTTCTTCAGCCCTCCGCGGCCCCGGCGTCGGGCGGCGGCGTGGCGGAGGGGCGGGACGCGGCGCAGGTCGCCCTCCTCGCCGCCACCGTCGGCGCGCTGGAGAAGCAGTTGGCCGCGCTGCAAGGCATGGGGCTCCGCAACTGCGACGACGACCTCCGCGCGCTGCGGGAGGCGCTCGCAAAGCTGCAGGCGGAAGTGGCGGACCTCGCGGAGCGCGTGCCCGGCCCGAGCGCGTCGGCGGCCGCCTCCCCGACGCCGCCGGGGTCGAGGAAACGGACCCCGTCGCCGCTTCCCCCCTCCGCCGTCGCGGACGTGACGGATGTGACGGCCGCGTTGGAGGAGTTACTGCGCCGCACAGACGACCTCGCCCGCCGCGTGACGGACACGGAGGGGGGAATTAAATACCTTGACGAGGAGAAGGCCGATCGCGCCTCGCTGCAGCGGTTGAGTGATGACTTGCAGCAGTTGCGTCAACTCCTCGAGCTCGGCGCCGGGTCGCATGGGGAGGGCGACGCAATGGGAGCCACTGCCGCCATGCAGGACGAGTTGCGCCGCGTGCAAACGCAGTTGACGGAACAGCTGCAGGAGAGCAGCCGCACCCGTGACGCGGCGAGTGGGGAGTTGGATGACTTGCGCGCATTGGTGGAGCAACTGAACCACCGCAAGGCGGATGCGACACTTGTGGCGAATAAGGCGGAACGAGACTACGTCGAGAACGCACTGGAGCGTCTGATGCGGGAGGTGGAGCAGGTCCTAAACGCCACCAATGCCGGTCTCATTGACACACTGGACCGCTCCCTCAATGTGCTGCGTGACATGTTGGAGGGGAAAGCCACAAAACAAGATATGGCGCAGTTGCAGCGTGTGCTCAGCGAGGAGAGTAGCGCGGCCGGCGCACCGGATGCGCTGACAGGTTTTAAGGGGTTTCGCTGCCTGGGGTGTAACCGAACAGTGGAAAACATGCGGCCACGTGTGATGGCTAATCGTCTTCAACCTTTTGTAAACCGACTGCCACAAAACAATCAAAACGAGACAACAGCTCGTATTCAACAAAATCCATCCATAGGCCAAGAAACGGTGGGGGGTGGAGGATCCGCGTAGTTCAACGTGGGAGCAGCAAATAATTGAACGAGATGGAATGCTGTGCGTTTCACTGTTTATTTGTCTCCCTTTTTTATTTTGTGTAAATGACATGTATAGTGTACCTTGTTGGGTGCCAGAAAACGGAGTGGGAACGAAACAAATAATGACGCACAAAAAAAAAAAAAAAAAACGGCAACGAAAAAAAAAAAAAAAAGAGAAAAGAACAGAAAAATATGCTTTAGTCCAACTCACCCCCTTTTTGTGTGTTTCCCTTCATTCGACATTCAATGAAACCAGAAATGGAAATGTCGGCCAAAACAAACAAACAAAAAAAAACAGCAGTAACAAAAGCAGCATCAACAATGGAGAAAAAAAAAGAAGATTGAATGAATGTCAATGCAAAGGCGACGATAGAAATTTACTTCAGAGACTGAATTAACACCACATTGTCTAATGTAAGTAATGACCGACAGGATTATACATCATTTTTGTGCACAAGTAGAAATATATGTATACATATATATATACCTATACGCGTCTACAAAGGCATTACAAAAAGAATCAAAAAGCTTTATTAGATTACAGTGGGGATGAAATAACCGAAATGGGTTCATCGATGTTACCGGTTTCTGTGTGTATTTTTGAATTTGCGTGTTTTTTTTTTTTTTTATGTATGTATGTATTTCTGCTCTTTGTGTTTGATATCAGGTTTCGTTTTTTTTTTTTTGGCTGTTGTTGTTGTTGATGTGTGTGTGTTGCAGCGTTTACCAAAAACAAGAAAGAAAAAGAATATATATATATTTATATACATATATATGTGACCTGTGATCCTTTAGTATTATTGTTGTTTATCTGTGTTCTGTAAATGTAATTTGCGCTTTTCTTTGGAAACAATGAATAATCATCATTTTTTGTTTGTTTGCCAATGTTTGTTGCATTCTTTATGTATGGATATATTGCAATCTTTTTGTTTTGTTTTTACCTCTTTCTCCTCCCTTCTTTTCTGTGTATCTCCTTCAATTTTATTGTTGTGTTTTTAAGTGTAGTCTCTTCATATATACATTTATATATATATATATATATATATATATATATAAATATATATATAAGTATATAAATATATATATATATAAATATATATATAAGTATATAAATATATATATATATATATAAATATACATATAAGTATATAAATATATATATATATAGATAAACAATAACTTTTATCTGTAGCCCAATTGTTTCATAGGTATTTCAGCACCCACTGAAAAGCAAATATATATATATATATATATATACATTTTCATTTTGCGTACCTTTTCTGACTGCGCCTGACAACATATATCAGTTTTACTTTTCTCTTCTGCTGGTCCCACTTTCACTAACAGTGGAGTAGAGGTTTTGTGGATTTTTAAGAACAAAAGGAAAACAAAATAATACAAAAAAGAAAACAAGGGTTAAAAAAGAGAATCAAGAGAAATTTTTTTTTTGTTTGTTTAAAGATCACATTCACAAGCAACGAATAAAATACGTATTGCTTTTTTACAAGTAGGTACTTACGTTTTGCTAGAAAAAAAAAGAAATAATAAACTCTTTGAAGGTTCGCTAGCGTTCTTGTTGCTTTTCATTGCTTTCTTTTCTCGCTATATATATATATATATATTTATATATATATACATTTTTCGTATTTCAGGGAATTTGAGTGTGAGAAGAGGAGTACGAAAAGTAAGCGACAAACTAAACGCAGTCACCATAACAAAAAACATCAAAGAGTATATATATATATATATATAAAGAAGAAATAATTCAATTCTTTAAGGGGAAAAAAAGGCGGAAACAATATTAAGAACAACAACACCAACACACATTTATTAGAAAAATAACAAGAACAGAAGAAGCGTTTTTTTTTTTCTCTGGAATTTTCTTCTTGTTCTTCTTACCGTTTACATTTACATTTGTGTGTGTGTGTGTGTGTTTCCTTCCTGCTATTGACACGCTCGTATCTGTCCCAAATGTCCACCGACTCCGATCCGCGCAATTTGATTGTCAATTACATTCCCACCCCCGTCACAAGTGAGGAGTTGCGTCAACTCTTTGAGCAATACGGACCCGTTGAGTCCGCCCGCATTATTGTCGATCGCGCCAACAACAATCACCCAAAGGGATACGGTTTTGTCAAATTCAAGACCGAAGCCGCCGCGCGGGAGGCGACGGCGGGAATGAATGGGTTTGAAATTCACAACAAACGATTACGTGTGACCCCCGCGCGCGGCCCCCAACAGCGCGGCGCGGCGCAAAAAACAAACGCCGCAAAGATGTCATTACACGCCGACGGCTTTTCGCTTCCCGTGTCGGGTATGGGCGCGATTGGGCTCACGCCGTCCTTCGCGTTGCTCGAACACCACGCGCCGTTTGCGCCGATTGTGCAGACCGTCTTTCTCCCCACGTTTGGCGCCGTGCAGTCGGCGGAGGCGATACAAAGCGCACCGCCAACGTATGAAGTGAGTACCGCCGCGTCTTTCTCACCCCAACGGGGGGGGCGAAGTAAAGTGGTGGCGTTTGGACAACTCTAAATACACACAAACACGAGGGAGAGAGAGAGAGGGGAAAGAAAGAAAGAAGGAAAGGAAAGAAAGAAATAATAATGGAACGAACGCGGTGATGAGGAAAGGGGAAAGCATACCTTTGATTTAACAACGGAAAACAACAACAACAACAACAACAACAACAACCAAAGAGAAGAAAAAGAAAAGAATAAAAAGGAAGAGGAAAGAGAAGGATAAAAAAAAGAAGAGAATAAAAAATGAACCACAGCATCACATAACAAACGTAAAAGGGAGTGAATGTAACCCAACAAGAGGCATTTTTTCCCATTCAAACATGTGAAGTGTCGTTTCACGCAGCGATCCAGTAGGCCCAAGAAAGACTGGTGGGATCGAATAAAGGGAATGGGAAAACAAACGATGTAATGATGAAAGATAAGCAAAAATGAAAAAGAAAAAATTAAAGAGAGAGAGAAAGGGGAGGAGAAAATTTTTTTTTTTGTTGTTTATCTATTGGATTAATAATGTGAAAGAGCTCGGAGTTAATGCATTCGAAGGCTTCGCACATATATATATATATTTACTTATATATATAAGAAAGGGATGAAAATGTGGAAAAACGAGGCAACAACAATAACAACAACAAAAAAAAAAAACTGAAAAGGAAGAAAATAAAGGAAAGGACGAAAAGAAAGTAATACTTTTTAATAAATGGGGGGAAAAAAGGTGTGAAAAACTCGACATGCATTGAAAAAGGAACGTGTGTACTCTGCATTTGCGCAACCATAAGTTATGAAGAGTGTCTCACTTAAAAAGCATCTTTTTATTTTACTGTTTTATTTTTGAAAACTGAATTTTAATTGTGAAAAATCGAAAAAAAAAGAAAAGAAAAAGTAAAAAGGACAAACAAAGAAACAAAAAAAAACAGTCGTAAGAAAACAAACATAAGAATTGGTATGGGTTTTTATGACTATACGTCTTTTTGTTAAATTGCGAAAAGTGATTTGAAAAATAAAGAAACGAAAACGAAAGAAAACGAAAGAAAAAAAACAATGAACGGAAAAGTGGACATTCCAACAACAAAAAAAAAAAAACGACAAAAAAACATTTATGCGCCTCTCAGCCAAACACGCGATGGCTGTCTATGTGCGCGTGAATTGAGAAAACTATACTTTACGTGTGCTGTTTCATTTTCATCGGAAAGAAAAAGAAAAAAATTTCCTAAACTCCAAAAAAAAAAAAATAAGTAAACAAACAAAACAAAAAAAAAAGCGATATGTTGAAACATGCTTAACGCATGCGTGTACTTTTATTACGCAACTCTTGCGGGGGACGAAAGGGAAGATCTTTTCTTTTCTTTGTGTGTGTGTAGCCATAATCAAAAATATCAACAAGAAAACAAATTGCTTTATAATTTTTTTTCCCTTGTCTTGAATTTGTTGACGTTTTTATCTCTTTTTTGTTTGTTACTCTTTTTCTTTTTAGAGTTTAAAAGAAGAAAAAAAAGGGTGAGAGCTGCTACAGAGAACAGTTCTTTCATTTGCCTTTTCTTTTATTGTTATTATATTTATTTATTTTGTTTTCATTTTAACACACCGCAAATTGTTACTATTTTGTGAGTGTGTTCGCATAGTTTTTTTTATTGTTTTTTTTTTTTGTCTGAATACATTAATTGACGAAAAAAAAAAAAGAGAGAGAGAGAGAGAGTGTATGTGAAAAGTACACAAAGTTTATGTTTGTGTGTGTGTGTGTGTGCTTTTCTTTTGTTGAAGGAATGAGGAATGCCGCCAAAGAGTTCTGCTATTATTATTATTTTTTGCTTTTCTTTCTATAATCACTTTTTTGTTTGTTTTTTGTAAATATTATCCCCCTTCCTTTTGAATTTATTCATAAGTGCATTGTATTTGGTAATGTACCATAGAGTGCACTTTTGGATGAGGAAACTCAATTCTTTTTTTTTTTTGCTCCTTTTCTGTTTTTATAGAAATGCATGTTTTTTTTTTTTTGTTATTTAGAGTCACTCATAAAAATCATTTTGCTTTTTCACTTTAAAATATATATATATATATATATATATTCCCGTCTATATTTTTAATTTCATTGCCTTTGTCTTTTTTACTTTCCCCCTTTTTTCTGTTGTGAAGGCTTTCCTATACCCCTTTTTAGTGTGGGTTTTTTTTTACGTTATTGCTGTTATATTTATTGATGTGTGGTGTTTTCTTTTTATAAAATACGAACGTAATTTTGTTGAATTGATGAAGAAAAGAAAATGTGAACGACATCAGGAAAAAAAAAAAAAAACGTTCAAAAAATGAAACTTTTTTATTTGCTTCATTTTTCTTTTCTTTTTTCTATTAAAAACAAAATTTCTTTGATTCTCTCTGTTGACTGTTTTTTACACCTTTTTTTTTTTTATGTGTGTTTTATTACCCTCACACTTTTTCTTTTTCTTTTTTGATTTTTAATAACTTTTGAGTCTTTAATTTATTATTGTACTTGATTTCTGTTGTTTCGATGCTTGCTTTTTTTTCTTTTCTTTTGTTTTCAGGTTTGTGGACGGATACCTGTTTTTTAACATGCGTAACGATTTCGATGTGTACTTCTTATGTTTCTTTCTTTGCTTTTTTCTTTTTTTTGGTCTCTGTGGGCACTTTTTGTTTTGTGGCGGAGAATGGGAAAACGTACTTTTATGAAAAGTGTGTACATTGGATGCCCTTTTCTTTTGTGAAGTAAATAAAGGAAAAGAAAAGAAATGAATTCAAAAAAAAAATTATATATATATATATATATATAAGGCACAGTTTTATTGAGTGTACTTTTTATTTCTGTGTTTTTTTTTTTTTTACTGTATTTATTTCTCCTTCACTTTGCGCATAGAGGAGCGTAATTGGTATGCACTGCGAAGTGGTTGATTATAACTATTCGTCTTCTTCTTAACAAAAACTCGGTTGTCTATTTGCCTCACAGTATTGACAGAAAAGAATATCGACTTCCAGAAAGAGTGGCACCAATGCGTGCTTTTTAAATTACGTGCACAAGAAAAAAAAAAAAAATAGAATTGTTGTCATATATATATATATATATACATATATATATATATATATACAAGTTTATAAGTATATAAGTATGATGGAATACACCAATTTTTTTTTTTTTGCAGACTAAAAAGAAAATACCACAAAAGAAAATAATTGAAACAAAAAATAACAACAACAGAAAAGAAGATACAAAAATTTGATAAAATTGAGAAAAATATTACAAACAAAGAAAAAGAATGTTAAGGAAAAGAGAACACAATACTATGATGGGCTATAAAAAAAAAAAAAGAAGAAATTCGTACACGGATATTATATAATTCACAAAAAGAAGACAAAAGAGCAAATGTATTTTTTGGCGCAAATTTGAAAAAAAAAATACATATATATTTATATATGTATATATATATTCAATAATTGTTAGACATATGAGAAGAGCTGCAAGACCGTTTCTCTTCTCTTTATATATATTGTTGCAAACAAACGAAGAAAACAAACAAAAAGAAACAACACAAGAATGCCGCTTCGCACTCCATTCATTTACACAACTTTGTTTGACCGATTTTATTTCTTTGATGCTCTCTTTTTCTTTTTGGCTCGTTTCCGAATTTAGCTCTTATTATTATTATAATTACTTTTATTATTATTTTGAAACGTCAAATTCGCGTATACAACCACAGGTGATGGCTTCAAATATTACCAATGAACCGAATGAAGCAATGAGACCGCTCCAATTCTGAAGGCATACGCAAAGGAAAAAAGAAAAACTTCATTTTTTATATTATCAGTGGCATCACCTTCTAAGGCTCTCAGTGGAGAAAAGGTATGACGAGAAGAGAAAAAGAGAAAAAAAGAAATTGTTTTGAATTATGCGATACCCGTGCGTTTGAAAATGGACTGAAGAGAGCAGAGGGAATAATTTTACAAAGAGGTACAAAAAAAAAAAAGGAAAAAAAAGGGGGGAAAAGCTTTATTTTTTTTTATATATATTCTTGTTAACAAAACAAAAAACACAAATGAAATATTAAAATTCTTTTTTTTTTTTGACAAAATATACTTTACTCTTTTTAAGGAAACTTTCAAGTTTTTTGAATGGATTTTCGTTTTTCCGTATATTTCTTTTTCAATTCCGTTTAGAAAATTGAACACATTTGTTGCGAGTAAAAACACATCTTTTAAAGCAAAAAGAAAGAAAGAAAGAAATTCCTTATACATGAATGAAGGGGATTCTTGTTGGATACACAATCTTGACTTCGGTGCTTCTTCACTTCTCCGCATATCTTTCGTTATTTAAATACATTTTAATAGAACAAACTTGTGCAACGAGAAAGGAGAACAGTACGACATGCAAGGAAAGCAAAACATATGTATTTATTTATATGCTAACAAAAAAAAAAAGATTTTTTTTTTATTTCATTTTTTTCGTTTTTTCTCCAATTCCTTCACAGAGTAATACGAAAGTTTTTTTTTTTTTTTGTCCTCCGGTATTACATTACTGTTTAGAAAGCCAAAGAAAACCAACAGAAAAAAAACAGACGAATTATATATATATATATATATATATATATATATAATTCTTTATCCAATGCGGTGTTTAACATATCACCGTATTGCATTATTTTCCTTTTGAGTTTACTGTCATTTTTGTTTTTCTTTTGGATGAGCCACTGTTTCTTTTTGTTTCTTCATGTGCTCTTCGCTTACCTTTTTCCATTCTTTGCAATTCCAACTTTTTCCCCTTCCCCCAATTTTTTTTTTTCTTCTCCAAAAAGAAGCTTCCTTATGTTATTACTTCAATAAACGTTAGAACCGCAACGAAAACATAAAGTTGAATTGAGAGTTTTCTGAAGAGATATATATATATACATTTTTGAAGGAGTATTTTCAAAAACACACCCATAACAAAAGAAAAATAATTTGTAAAAAAAAAGAAAAGATAAAAGAAGCAAACAATAACCACAACAATATGAACATTCATTAGTTCTGAGAGAAGCAGAAGTAAGAGTAGTAGTGATTCCATGAGATTAAAAAGGAATATGTCTTTTATTATTATTATTATTATTATTATTATCGGTTTCACTATTTAATGCACGCATCTCTCTTGCTCGAGTAGGGGGGAAAAAAAAAACCAAAAAAAAATGTTGTGATTGTTTTTTTTGTTTCTGTGTGAATGAGGTTTTAACTGTACGTGTGTCAAAGTGCTTTTACTGCTTTTTTTCTTTTTAAAGGAACATCGTTGAATTCTTTTCGTCAATGATTTTATGTTGGCGAACGCCACGAGTTTATATATATATATATATATATATATATATATATACGTATATATATATATTTGCTTGTGCCTTTTTTTTTGTACAATAAGTTTTTCTTTGTTTGTTTGTTTTTTCACCTATGCGCTTCACAAAAATAACAATTTAACCGAAAAAGTAAAAGAAAGTTTTTTTTTTTTTGTTAAAGAAACGGGAAAAAATTAAAAGAAAGGCATTTAATGTTTCGTATTTTTTGTTTTTCTCTCATGTGTCTTTGTATGTCTTGTTTTGTTCTGTTTTTTTAGCCCTTTTTTCTTCTTTTTTGTTCCTTTCATTTTGGATACTTTTTTTTATTGTTGGCTTCGACGCCAAGCATTTACCTCGTTGCTCTTTACAAGTGAGAATATTGTTTTTTTTTTGTTTGTGTGTTTTCGAAGTTACCCAACAAGATTTTTTTTTTTCCAATATATATTTCCGCAAATAGTGAGCATTTGTTGTGATGTGCATTTACCGCCTTTTTTTTTCTTACAGCAATGCAATTTTTTCTTTCAAATCATACCAATTGAATAGTTGAGCGCTTTTGTGTCATAATTGATTTTCTTTTATTATTACTGACAATGAATTTCTCATTCATTTGTGTTAAGATTTTTTCGTTGTTCTTTTGGTGAAGTGCACATTAAAGTTCGAACTGGTTTTATTATTATTTTCGAACTAAGAGAATAAACTCTCCTTGTAAAGTGTTTATAAAGTAAAAAATGAAAAGAGTAAAAATACGTCCATGAAAAGTGTGCCGTTTTTCTGACGATTTTTTTTTGCACTTATTTGTACTGTTTCTTGACAGTATTTTTTTTTTGCTTTTTTGTTTTTGTTTTTGCTATGCTTATACGCAAGGAATACGTATGAGCAGTGCTTCGTGATTTTGATTGAATTGTATACATCATGAGAACAAGTGCGATAAATAAAAGTCAACAAGAAGAAAATCTCGGGTTACATATATATGTATATGTGCTTTACATTTTCTTTTCTGTCTGCTGTATCATTGTGCTTTATTTGCAAACGTCGTATTATAGCAATCCAAAGAAGGATTACAATGATGAGTGTACGAAAAGCGAAGAATACAATGACAAAGTATTTGTCTGAGAACAATATATCTATATCTATATCTATATATATATATATATTTAAAAAGAAGCAAATGTGCTTACATAATGTTATATCTCTTTTTCATTGAAACGCATTTATTTGTGTTTATGTGGTGAGCAATTTGCGTTGAACACCGCGGAAGGCATTGCGTGAGTGCAGTAGATTATTTTTCTGGGCATTAATTTGAGCAAAAAAAAATTTTTTATTATGTTTAAAAAAAAAAAGAAAAAAAAAAATATATATATATATACCTGCTCTTGTACTGTAGACATGTCTTCTCATCTCCTGTTTATCAATGTCTTCTTTTCTCCAACAAATTTTATTGTTTGTTTTCAGAACATATTTATATGCATACTTTTCCTTTATTGAAATGAAAAAATGGGATTCCGATAGAAGAAAAAAAAAAGGAAAAAAAAATCATCTTGGAGGATTAAAAAAAAAAAATATGATAAAAAAAAAAAGAAAGGAAAAACGAATGTATTGGAAAAAAAAATAGGAACATATTATTCCTCAAATCTGATTTTCTATTGAATTCTCTTTTTTTGAAATGTATGGTTGCTCCAAATACAAACGGCGCTACTGATCTGGTTGCGAAAATCTTTCATTTGGCGGAACAATCAAAATACATTTGCGTGTGTGAGAAGAATCTATTTCTTATTAAACTTTATTTATTGGTGTGCTGTCTCCTTGTTTTTACTTTTTTTTTACTATTTTATGTATGTGGTGTTTTTTTTTTTTGATTTCACCATTGTTCTTATATATATATGTGTATATATGTATGTATGTATTTATATATATATATATATATATATTTCTATATCTTTTTTTTTTTAGTACCGAAAAAGTGTTGATACTACGCGTTGAGTGGTTGATGAACAGTGGTCGTGTTTTTGTTTTCTGTGAAATACAGCCAAGAATACACCGTCCGCGAAACAGTTACATCTTCTTGTTTGTGTTTTGCGGGTCTCTTTCTCTCTATACCTATTAATATTTTTCTGTGTGTGCGCTTTGATGGAGATGGACTAACACAATTTTTTTAAATTTCTTTTTGTGAAATGAAGCGTGTTTGGAACATATAGACAAGAAATTAACCAGAAAGGACAAAAAGAAAAGAAATTATTCAATAAAAAACAAAATGAGGTAGACGTAATAGTAATAATAAGCAATAAAAATACGGAGAGAAGAGAGCAACAGCAGATACTAACTGCAAGTGTGATTGAACAAGAATGAAGGAAAGGAAAGAATTCTAATTAAGGGATTGATGGTTACAATAACAATTCTTCCCTAACTTCTCTTGTTGTTGTTGTTGTATCTGTGCGTTGCCTCGTCTGTCTTAATTTTTACCTTATGTTTTTCTTTGAAGTCTCATTTTTAACCTTTTTGTTATTCCCTCTTGCAATACATATACATATATATATATTTGTTTGTATTGGGTAGTAATTGTGCTGTAGGTAAGGGAAATGACTTGATTGAATTCTAAGATAAGAATCTTTTTTTATCAAATGTTTTTTTTATTTGTTTCATTTTTCTGTGTGATTTGTTATATGTTTTTGATTGCTTTTAGGTTCCATTCGCTTCTTTTGAATAAGTTCTAAATTTTTTTTATTTATTTCATGTTTCTTTTTTTTTTTTACTTTTAAACTCTCACGGTGACCATCTAATCGTGCTAAAATAATATTTTAGTGTATATATATATATATATATATATACATGTATCTTTTTTTTTTCTCTCTATTTGCTTGTTTCTATACGATGTAATTTGTTGGGCTATCCTTTTTCTTCTTTTTTAAAATTTCTTTTTTTTTTGTTTTCTAATCGTTCGCTCTCTCTCTATTTTTGTCAAAACGCGTGTACATATACGTATTTTTTAAACACGAAGAATGGCCACGGATTCTCTAAGTTCCGCTTTGATTGAAGTAGCGGAACAGTTGAGAGGCAATGAACCACAGGTGTGCCTTCGTTCAGATTTACTGAACAGCTTTGGTCCCTTTACGCGGCGCCTCCTGATGGCTTCCGCAGAATTCCACACCAACGTATTTCTTGAGAAATTGATGGATCGTGTGTATGCGCTATTTGTACCATGTCTAGAACTTGCCTGTGGGAGTGCCCCGACCCATTCGGTTTCCGCACTGCCCTTTCAAGAAGCGGCGGAGACGGCGGCCGCACTTGTGATGGATGCGGCCCTTTCACACAGCAACAGCAGTGCGGTTTGGTGCGGGGTGGGATCGTTACTGCAGCGTTTGGTGCACGCGTCCACCAGTGCAGCGTACAACCCCGACCGCACCGTTGCGGAGCGGCGTCATGCATCAGCCGTTTTACTCCGTCGCGTTCCCATTCCCGTGTGCTTACAAACAAACGATGAATTGGAAAGGATCGCATCTTTGCCGGATGTGGAATGTGCGGCGATGGTTTCCACCTTTACACTTGTCTGGGAGGCGGTTGCCACGTTTCTGGGGAAACTGTCCACATGTGTCGCCATGCGTTCGTCGAGGAGTGCGTGGCAGTCCATTCCGTTCGATTGCGTTGTGGCGATGATGGAGTCGAATCATGCGTTGCTTTGGGAGGCGCACGAGACGCGGCAGTGTGGGGCGGCATTGGAGGTGCTTTGTGTGGCGGCAAACAATTTGTCGTTTATTCGCGCCAAGTGGCCATCGATGGACGGCGAAGCGGAGGGATTATTGGCGCGCTGCACCGCGCGTGTGTTGCAGGATGTGGCGGATGGATGTGTGAGTGAGATGCAACAAACACTACAAATGTATCTTTACGGTCAACAGGTCACATATGGTGTGCTCACCGCCCGCTTTGCTGTGGCTCGCGTGGTGTATGATGCCTTGGCGCCGCGATTGCCACGGGAACGAATGATGATGTTTGTACTTGAACGAACGTTGAAGCCTGTGGCAGAGGACTTGTTGGATGAGCACGTGGAAACAGCGTCTGCGGCTACAAAAACAAAGCGATTGGGCGATGTACTGGGTCTCATGGAAAGGGAAGAAACATTCGGGCCTGTTATTTGTGAACAGTGTCCGACTTTTTGCACACTGAAACGACTTTTTCAAGCACTCCCTTCACCTGTGGAGTAGATGTTCTACCACAGTAGGAGAGCGGACGCACATGCGTGCAAATACTTTCAAACACTTACAAGAACAAAAAAAGGGGTGAGAGGGGTGGGGTAATGAAAAGAGAAGCGAAATGGAGTATGAGGAAAGGGAGTTGAAAGGAACGTGCGTGAATGGGGAAGTGATTACTATACGAATAGTGAAAGGGTATGGGGAATGATCAGAAACGGATTCTGTGAAGAGAGAAAGGTGTTCAATGTCTTTTTTTGCTTGTTTGCGTACTTGCTTCGTATTGTGTGCTTGTATTACCTGTCTGATTTGTGCTTTTAACTTTCACTGGTCATTATATAATATATATATATATATATATATATATGCACATATACACATAAATGTATTTGGTCTGTGTGGTGGTGTGTCTGTTTTATCACAATTCTTTTTTCTCTCGTCATGTTACAATAGTTATATTAGACGTACGATTTGTTTGAAAGGGAGAATTTCCTTGTCTGTTCCCTTCATAAACAACAGCAACAACAAAAGAATATTAATAAGCGTATTTACAAGAGCAAGAATACAACCTGTGTTTGTTCGAGTTAGAAACACATAATATATTTTAAAAAAACGTGCTGATGTCTCAGGAGCGACCCACGCATGATGCGTCCAGCGAGGACGAATTGGCTCAACCGCGGTTTCCTTTTTCGGAGGGTCAAGGGATCCCATTGGGTCAGTTGCACGCGGTGCAGTCCATTGGTCACCGATCCGCCGCAAACAAGCAGCTGGAGAACGCGATTGAGCCGCTCCATCTCATTGTCTACGGCCGCCGTGGAAGGCGCGGCGCACGGCGTCGGGCGTTGGAGGAATTCCGCGGCTTTCCCGACACGATGGCGACCGAGGTGGCGGAGCGCATTGCCAAACTCAAGAAGGACAAACTGCGCGATCTCGTGCACGCCTTCGGGATGCGTGTGTTCACCTCCAAACCACACGCGGAGGTGTCGGCGGAGGTCACCGCCTTTCTCATGCGACCGCGGGAGGAGTCGAAACCACCGCCCGCCAAAACGGCGAAGTCCTCCGCGCGTGTGGCGAACAAACGCGAACGCCAAACCTCCCCGGCGGCCCCAACATCCCCAAACGAGGCAACCAATCCCCCGGCCAGGGCGAAGCATGCGGCGGGGGAGGAGAGCGCAGAGCGGGGTAAACGCATATTACACAAAGAGATTCCCATTGCGGGGCGATCGCCGCAAACCCCCGCGCCGAATGATGACGCGTTGCGTGTGGCGGTGTATAAACGCGTACTCGTCATGTCCCGCCCCGAGCGCGCCGCACTCGGCCTCAAACATCTTCGGGAGGAGATGGAAACCCTCTTTGCCGTCCCCACCGGGAGTCTGCGGGGGCGAAAGGAGATCATCGCCGAAACCGCGTCGGAGTGTGTGAAGGCGCTGATGTCTGCGGAGGCGGCGGCCGCGCTGCACGGCGCCGAACACGCGGCGGAGCCGTCGCCCGCCCCCCATCGCCCCTTTCCGACGGAAGCGCCGGCGGCAATGGGGGCGGATCGGAGTAAGGCGCCGTCGCACGCCTCCTCCTTGGCGGCCCCGACGTTTCCGGCAAACCCTCCAACGTTGATGGAGGTGTCGGTGCCCTCGGCCCCGCCGCCCGGGGCACCTGTGCTGTAAAGGGCCATGGGAAACGGGGTTTTCTGTTGCGGTGACTGTACATATGGGTACTACTGATTCTATCTCGTGGACTGGGTGGTGACGCACTTTATTTACGTCACTGGGTTTTTTATTATTGCTCATTTTTCTTTTTTTTTGTTTTACGTTGTTGTGTTGGTCTGTTTTTTTTTTTTTTTGCTATGATGAAGTGGAGAAGAGAACTGTATTTTGTGCGGAATATGCAAAATGTAAACACCTCACAACTTGTCAATATATATACATATTCATTTATTTATAGAGTAATGATAAATAAATAAAAAAAAATGAATGAAAACGAAATGATACGGGTAAAAAAGACTTATGCTCTGACCCATTCGTTTTGGGTAAGGTGACATTTTTGTTGGTTGTTGTTTTGATGAGGAATATATGGATGAGGAAGAAGAAAAAAAAAGAGGGAACATACTAAAGAGGAAATGAATGAATTTGTGGGATAAGGATAAAAGGAAAAACTCTTTTAGAACGAAAAAAAAAATAAGAAAGGTTGTGCGGGATTTTTTTTTTTGAAATTCTCCCTAATGGTCGGAAAAAAAAAAAGAGGAATAAGCAATTGACAGCAACAAATAAAGCGAAGAAAAAAGAAGGGTACAAAAAAAAATCTGAGGAAGGAATCGATTAGCAGAGTTATGAATGATTTGCTTTGTTCCCTTTTGGACTTTTTTTTTTGTGGAACGCAATCTGTAGTTTTCCTGCTGTACTGTTGACGTGCATATTTATTAATGCATAGAATTTGATTATGAACAAGAGAATGAAATTGGTGTTTACAAGAAATTTATCACAAGAAAATTTTTTTGTTGTTATTTTTTCTTTCTTTTTTCCTTTTAGGGGGGAGGGTGAGAGGAAGGAGGTGGATAAGGTTATTCGCACATTTGGATTGTGTTTACTTTGTCTTATCTGCCTACTATGCATCATGTTTTCTTTTTTTCTTTTTTGCGTGTCTATTGTAGTCCTCATAGCCGTACATCAATGGATTTATGGCAAGAGGTTTCTCCCGGTTTAGGTGTGTGGTGTATTTCACGTGAGATGTATACTTCTGTCTGTGTGTGCGTTTCCAATCGCTCGACCAAATCTGTTGGGGTACTCCTTCAGTGTTTGAGTGACCCCACGCAACACAACGCCATTCTCATGGCTCCCCCAAATCCCACACCGAACCCGGCGGAGAGGAATGTGGCGCGTGTGATTGGACCGCAACGCACAGTGATGTTGGCGGCTATTTTTCCCATTAATGAAGCGGCACCCATCACGATGGATTACAGGGTGCGTGTGGTGCACGTGTTGGATGAGGATGTCGGTGGGGGTGTGAATGATTTTGGGGAACAAACGAACGTGTCGTCCTTACCGCCCAACGCATGCGCCGTCTCAAGTGAATCGGAGGATGCGACGATTGCGAAGTCGATGAAACAATCCTTTCAAATTGAGGATTGGTTGCAACGTCGATCGACAAATATGTCAAGGAGCAAAGGAGGAGGTGAAAAAGTATGAATTGAAGTACATATGGCATGTTTGCACACTTACAGACATCACACACACCAAAAAAAAAAAAATGGAAGTGAAAAAAGTTAAAAACCAGTAACCGCGAAGCCAAACATTGAATGCATACGTCGCCATTGAAATGGGAAAACAAAAAAATATCGTATTTTGTGTTATGACACATTTTTTGCTAGGGTTTTTAAATTGCTGGTCACGTGTATCTGTGGCACTCAATATCGTCAAGTATAAAAACTTTTTTTTTGCTTGTTTTAGTATTGATAGAAGACAAAGAATATGTATGTATATTTATATATGTGGTATTGTATTAATCCGAACCTCTTGTGGTATCTTCCTGTGTCTTTAACATACCTTTTCATTGATGTCGTTGCTCCGTTTTTTTTTTTCTGTGTGTGGGTGTAATGTACAAATAAGTAAATAAGGTGTGATTTGTATTAATCAACATCAACCGATATGCAGATGTAGGTGTTCTCCTTCTACTCATCTTCTCTTTTTGTTTTTCCCCCCTTTTTTCCTTTTCTTTTCCTTTCCGTTTGCAACCCACAGAAGAAAGGACGTGTGAGAGAGAGAACCAGGAGTGAGGTGAGTCCAATTATGCAATTGTTTCTCCGCTCCGTTTCCGGCAAGACGGCGGTGGTGCATGTGACCTCCGCCGACACCGCGGCCACACTGCGCGCCAAGTCGGGACTTCCAAACGGCGGTCTCTTCTTTTTCGGCGGCCAATGCCTTCGCGAGGGGACGCCACTCGCCGAGTACGGCCTTCAGCGCGACAGCACCATCGAGTGCACCCTCCCCGTGGAGGGCGGTAAGGGGAAGAAGAAGAAGAAGAAGATCTTCACCAAACCCAAGAAGCCGATTCACCGCCACAAACTGGAGAAGATGCGTGCCCTCAAGTACTTTAAGGTGACGGAGAACGACGACGGCTCGTACAAGGTCGAGCGCACACGCAATGAGTGCCCCAACACGGGCTGCGGAGCGGGTGTCTTCTTGGCGCAGCACAAGGGACGCAATTACTGCGGTAAGTGCCACCTCACCTACATCCAGTAAGGAACAACTGCGGTGGAGTCTTTTTTTTGTTGTTGTTGTTGGTGTTTGTTTGAGCTGTTGAGGCATATATCTATACTTAGTGTGTGCCGAGTTACACTAAACGAGCAAAAAGAAAGAAAAGGCAGTTGCTGGACGCAGAATCGCAGGAAGAATGTTTGGACCGAGTCCATCCTCTCCATACTCATTTTCTTCAAAAGAAAAAAAGAGTGATGCACTTTTTTTTTGTTTTTTGTTTTATTTATTTATTCACTTTAGGATAAACCGCATTTTTTTTCTTTTCTTCGTATTTGGTATTTATGTGCAAAGAAAGTTTGGTTTGCTGTGAAGTATCTTTTTCATTTGCAAGTGACACACACAAAAAAATTAATGTAGTTTTGTCTTTATATGATTTTTCTTTTTTTTTCCTCTCTTTCTCTCTCATTTTCTGCGTGTTATTTTCCTTTTTGTTTACATATGTAGCGAAAAGATAATTTTAAAAATCAAAACGATAGAGTACGATATAAATTAGTTATTACGCATTCATTGCTATTTATTGTATCTTTTGTTTTCGTTTTGTTGCTTTTGTCTGTGTGTGTGTGTGTGTGTGTGTTCGCGCCTCCAGTAACGAGAAGAACAAGAAGATAACAAGAGAGGAAATGCAGGAGGTGACACAGCACTTACTTAATGGTGTGGTGGGGCTTTCGTGCGTGGACCCGACCCTCCACCCATGTGTTAGTGCCGCTCCTCTTGTCGTGTCTATTATTGCACAGCAATGTGCCTATGTGTGTCACGTCGCTTCCTCCTCTCAGGCACTTCTTAGCAATGGGGGATCGATTTTCTGGCGTGTGTTGCAACGTGTCGCGTTGGCACGTGAGCGCTTTGTCTCCTCGCGCGCGCCGCCTCCGTTAAATTTGGCCATTCCCTCCCGCCGCGGTCCTTCCACAACGGAAACGTCCAGTCCAACGCCTGTTGTTAGTGGGGCAACGACAGTTGTGAATGAATCCTTAATGAGTCCCCGAACTGTGACCTCAGCTTTTCCTCCTCGCGCGGAGCCAATAACGTGCGGGGAGATGTCACTGTTGTCGTCGTTGGAGTTTCGCATTGTGGTGGTCGGAGGCGGTCGTGTTGGACGGGCCATTGTGGAGCGCTTACTGCAAGATCCCGGACTGGTGCACCCGTCCCGTATCACAATCATCACACGTCAACCGGACACGGTTGCCCAATTCGCTAATCGCGGCGTGCGTTGCACGGAGCGTACGGAAGGTCGCGAGGCATTGCGCAACTGCCACGTTTTAGTCATTGCATGCCAACAGACACAATTTTATGAGTTTGTAAAGACGTACTTTCCTCGCGTTCAACGACTTCGCAGGCGAGAAGCCGCCCCTCAAAACGCGCCTCAACCTCCCTCGTCGCCAAACACGAATTCCCCACAACCGCCGCAATCGCAACCGCAACAACAAGACGAGGTCAAGCAGAGGCATCGTCGCCGGCAGCGTCGTCGCACACTCAAAGATGTGGTCGACAAGTGGCGCTCCGCCGACACCGACCCGAATGACCCCGACGTGACGGACGAGTCTTTGCTGGCCCCTGGCACGCTCGTCTTCTCGTGCTGCGCCGCCCTCGGCACGCACAAACTCGCGCAGGAGTTGCATCACCTCGAGCCGCTCATTGTGCGGGCCGATGTGGACTTCAGCACCGTTCACACCGCGGCGGCGGAGCTCAGCGCGGCGCAAGCGGCACACCGCGCACGCTTCATTCAGCGCATTGCGATTGCGGGAAACGCTTTCCTGACAAAGCTGCAAATGGTGCAGCAGTCGCACCTCGGCGGCGAGGATGCGGCGTCCACTTTGCGGTTGGCGACACTCTCCGGGAGCGACGCGCTCTTTGGGGACGAAACGCGGCGTGCGGCGCAGCGAAGTGCCGCCATCGCCCCCCCGCCGCCCGATATGAGCGACTTTTTGCGCCGCGAAGGGGTGAGTGGGGGGACATTACTCCTTTTGCAGATTTGGCGTGCGCTGCGCTGTGCGGTGGTGGTGCGTCAGGTGGCACTTCCCATAACGGCTCAACGTCCATTTGCGTATCTTCAGCGCATTGGTCCGTTGCTGGGGGCGCTGCTGGTGGCGCTCCCAAAGGGGCCCATGGAGCGCGTTCTCGAGGCCATCATTATGGAACTCGTCCGCACCGAGCAGGACCACATGGAGGAGGACGAGGACGAGTTGGCGCGACGAAGGAGCTTCATGCCGTCTTCGCCGAACCGCCATAGTGTGAGTCATGAGCGGAGGCGATCGGGTTGGAATGCGGCCCGCTCTGGGCGGTCCCGTGCGCAAGGGGAGCGGCAGTTGTTTATGTTAGAACGGCGTGTTGTGGATGCGTACGATAGCGACGAGGACGGTGATGACCGTGACGGGAAACATCCATTTACCAGAGAGCTCGCGAGACTCGTGGAGTGCTTTCCGAATATATTTCAAAGTGAAGCAGAGGCGCTACGTTATCTGCAGGAACGCTACAACGCTGTAACTAGTCCAGTGTAGATTGGTAAGTGAAGATTATGTATAGTACAAGCTATGGCCATATCATGTGGCGGTGGAAAAGAAGAGAAAAAAAAAATAATCTGTTGACGTTTTTCTTTTTTCTTGATCTCAGTGTTTATTACTATTATTTTTTATTTTGTTTCTGCGAGTGTATTCCTCTCTTTCTCTCTCTCTAATTGTATGTGTGTACGTAGTTGTGTACATACACCTTTTAAGAAATTCTTCTGATTTTTTTTTTTTTTTTGCGATGACAAATAGCAATAATTGCTATACTTTTTAAATTACTCACTTTTTTTTTTTCTTGTTTACTTTATTTGCTCATTGCTCTAATAGAAAAGACATTGGAGGTTTTGACAGAGGAAAGAAGAACAGATATTCAAGGGATTAACTATCTACAGACATAAAAGAGAGATACATACATACATACATACACATATTGAGAAACAGAAAACACACACACACATATACAGATTGTGTGAACATAAAATCCTTTATACAAAAAAAAAAAGGCATACTAATATTATTCTCCCTTTTTGTTGTATAAAAAGACAAGAACAGAGAACAACCTAAACGGGAGGTATCAAAAAAGACAACGATTTAAGCAAAGGACCAGAGAGGTCTCTTTGGCTTTTTTCTTTCTTTTAATATATATATATATATATATATATATATATATATATACGTGTTTTTTTCTTTTTTTTCTTTTCGAGGTTCTTTTCTTCTTGTCATTTGATTGATCTCTATTACACCTTGATGTCCACGCTGGAGCGTTGCGCGGACGCTCTGCTTCAGCAAAAGGTCGTTCAGGCGAGCAACTATGAGCGCCTCGAGTCGCGATTGATGGAGTTGGAGCGGGCGAAGCGTTCTCTCTTCTTTGGCCTCAAGGAGGCCATCACAGACGTGGAGCGTCGCCGGCAGGACCTTGGCGAGCTGCGTGAGGAGAGCGGGCGACTGCGGCAACAACTCCAACAGAGCGCCGTCCGCTTCGGTGCCCTCTCCGCCTTTATGGGTGCGGAGCAGCAGAAGTGCGCGGCGCTGCAGGACCGCTTGGACGGCGCGTCCGCCGCCTGGACCGGCTGCCCCGCCCGCGCCGCCCTCGTTGCCCGCGCCCTGCAGGAGCGCCGCGCCTTTTCCCGCGAGTTCGCCGCCGTCCTCGCCGCCCTCCAGCGGGCCGCGGCGCTGTGCCACGCGATGGAGCGCGCGGAGGCCGCCCGCACCGCCTCGACCCGCCGCCTCAACGCGCAGTGCGCCAACGCGGCGGCGGCGACGGCCGCACTGCAGCGGCGCCTCCGCTCGGCGGAACGGCGGCAAATCGACACGCGGGACGCCGCCGCCCGCCGCGTGGACGCCGCGAAGGCACTGTTTCGCCTCGCGCAGGAAATGGAGCGGCGTCAGCTGCTCGCGGCCGCGCAGTCCCTCGCCGCGCGTTTGGCCCAGTCGGGGCGAAGCGCCGTCTGCCGCGAGGCGTCGCAGTCCGCCTTGGCGATCGCACACATCGCAGCGGAGCGCCGCGCACGTGTTTGGGGCTCCGCGTGGTTCGCCCAAATCCGCGCCGCGCATTGGCACTCCGCGGGGGCGGCGGTGCGCCAAAAGGCGGAGGCGGTCGCGCACGCGTTGGACGCCCAAATCCGCGCCGCCGCCGCCCGACGGGAGCGGACGGAAGCGGCGAAGAAAACGTCTCTTCACATCACATGGGCACTCACCGCGAGGCGCGACGCGGCGCGACGGGAATTGGCGCACAAACGCCAACAGATGACATCACGTCGTCGTCTTTGGGCCGCGCTCAGGGCGTGGCGCACCCGCCGGCACGTGTGGCGCGCGCAGTGCACGACGGAGCGAATGGACGTGTCGCGTCGAGTGTCGGCCGCGCGGGCGAAACGGGCGGCGACGCGTTTCATCGCCCGCGAAGAAGAGGCGCGGGAGGGAATCGCCGCGGAGGAGTCCCTCACCCGAAGCGCTCTCCTCACCGCCAAAAAGGAAAGGGAAAGGGAAAAGGAGATGGAAAAGGAAAGGGAAAGGGAAAAGGAAAGGGGTGTGCGTCATGTGTTGGTGGGGGGGCGGACGGAGAAGAAACGTCCGCGAAGTATTGCCGCCCCGCGCCGGACGTACCCGTCCGCGGGCGACGACGCCTTTCCGCGCTGGGCGGGCGGAGCGAAACTGCCGCTGAGTGCGGTGGCGAAGACAACACGGCCGGGGAGTCCGCCCCCGCGACGCCCGCCGCCGTTTACAAGCGCGCTCTGCACCGCCGTGGCGCGGCGAACGGTGGCGAAGGGAAAGGGAGTACCGCCAAACAGGACGAGACCGGCTGTGGCGGTGTCAAGAGATGACTGGGCCGCAAAGTCGGAGGATATCTTTGCAGATGTGTTTTCGTTGTAGTTCACAACGCTCAACAGGGAGATGAATCCTACTGGGGATTATTTTTGCTTTTATATCTTCACCAACACACACGTAGACATATATATTTATATATATATATATAAACAGATTTATTGGTTGTGCTAATCTTACTGTTCTTATTACTCGAGTGATTACGTGAGCTATATCTAAAAAACTTTTTTGTTCTGATCAGACTTATTTTTTCTTAAATCTTTTATTGTGTATGTATAATTATGCATACTTTTTCTTATATATATATATATATATATATATATATATATTGTTTGGGAGGAGGGGGAGAAGTGGGTGTGTTGGTTTTTTAACCGGAATTTATTATTTCTGAATATTATTTTCCTTTGCATTTTTGTTGGAAAGTAATCTCATTCATGGGGATACATTCTTTGAGCTTTTCGTTTGTAATACTTTTTTATTTCATAGCTACAATTATTTATACATATTATTTTTTGTTTTGTTTCGTTCTTTTTTTTTTTTGCCTTTTCTCTTATTTAAGTTGCGAAGTTCGGGTGTGTTTACACTGTTTTTTCTTGTTTTTTTGACAGTGATAGGTAACCGTTCTTTACTTTCCCATTAGTTAGTTTTTTTTTTTTGTCCCTCTCATTTATTACCTAAAGAGGAGCCTTCGCCTCCTCTAGAAAATAATCAATACACACACACTGAGTAGCAAGAGAAAGCAACCTCTAATAACAAGAAGTACTCGTATTGTTGCGTTTCTTTCTCACTCTATAACACCAAAAAAAAAATCGTTATATATATATATATATATATATATATTACGATAGTACTGTAGCTTAGAGTTTTTTTGTTTGTTCGTTTCGGATTTTTTTTCTTGCTTTCCTATCTGTTTTAGATCTTACCGTTTTGGTTCAGTAAACGTAAGACTAGATAGGACAAGAAAAAAGGCAAAACTTTTAAAAATCTGAAACGAAAGGATAAGGGATATATATATACATATATATAAATATATATATTCAACAAAAACACCAACAAAAAAAAAATAGAATTATTTGGCCATTCCATTTTGTTAAAAAAGGAAAAAAAAAATAGTGTTCCTTGTTTTCTGTTTTTGGATTGCTGCGCACTTCTTGTTTTTGCGAAAAGAATAAGGGAAAACGAAAAAATCGCATACACACACAACAGCTGAAAAGACACTCCATTAGTCGTTGTGCTCGCAAAATATAATCACAAGAGTACAACCACAGTGAAGGAAAGTACAAAAAATAAAAGAAGGAAAGATTCTTGTTCTGTTGTTCAAAGAGAAGGGAGAAGCCACAAAGATAGTTCTACTGGAGTTTTGTGCTTAATATTTTTGATAGGACTGACATTTTTAATCTTTTAAAAAGGCAAGTAAAGATCAAAAACAGACGTGAAGAAAAGACAAAAAAAAAGAATTTTTGTTTTCTTTCTTTTTATTGCGAAGATTTCACGTGCAACCAGAGGAGCCCCCCCCCCCCCCCCAGGCGAGCAACAACAACGACAAAAGAAACTTGAAAGAAGAAAACAGAATTTAAAGAAACAAAAAGAGGGAGAGGAAAGAGAAATCAAATCTAATAACGTAGTAAACACAACAACAACAAACCAAAATAGAGAGAGAGAAAGGGAGTTTCCAATTCCACAACATTTTTTTCTTTATGTACGGCCCGCTTAATCAATCCAGATTAAAATTTGAGAAGCGTGTCGTTGGCAGCTCCGTTAAAAAGCAGGTGGAGCCAAAACTCCTTTCTAGTCGAGCCGAAAACACAAATGACCATTCCACATCACAGCTTCGCGCCTCCAACAGCTGTGTCTCCTCCATGATGGAGATGCTCACCTCCGACCCGCCGCTCTTTCTCGAACCGCAGAGCACCTCCGCCGTGCACAGCCGCCTCTCGAGCGGAAACGGTTTCTTCTCGTCGCGTCACGATGACAGCGATAGTGTCGTGCTCGAGATGGGCGAACCGGCGACGCCGATGCAACCGCACCAAACCCCAATGTGCGACGCGGAACTGCCGCGCCTCTCCCCGACCACACCCCCACGCGTGGGGGCGTTTAGCTGCTCCCCAAAGAAGCCGCGCAGGGCACGGGAGAAGACGCGGGAGAAGGAACGACTCCACCCATTAGATAGCAAAGGGAGTCTTCCCTCCCGCGGTAGTGTGGGGGGCGTCACGCTTGGGAGTGTGACCCGTTCACAGGACTCCATAGAAAAGGGGCCGATGCGCGTCAGCCTCGCGCATAAGGCGCTCATCGGGAAAGGGAGTTACGGTGTCGTCTTTCAGGCGATGGATCTCGACACCAATCACATCATAGCTGTGAAGGAGATCGCGCTACACTCGAGCACCTCAAATGATCAGGCGGCGAGAATGCATGTGATTAGGGCTGTCCGTTCGGAGTTGGCGCTTCTCAAGCAATTGGATCACCCGCATATTGTGAAGTGTCTCGGGGAGGAATGTGATGAGGATCATGTGCGCATTTATTTGGAGTATGTTTCCGGTGGAAGTATTAGTAGCCTCCTACGCACGTTTGGTCCATTTCGCGAGAAACAGGCGGAGATCTATACCCGACAAATACTGGAGGGCCTTATCTATCTTCATAGTAGGCACATTGTTCACCGTGACCTGAAAGGAGACAACCTTCTAGTGGATCCGCATGGGATACTAAAAATTTCCGACTTCGGTACCGCGAAGGAACTTTTAGATCACAATGCCACCACTCCTCTTGCGGGAACGGCGTACTTCATGGCCCCGGAAGTCATCCTTGGCCAATGCGCGGGTTTGGCGAGTGATGTGTGGTCGGTGGGATGTTGTGTGATTGAGATGTTGACGGGGCGTCCACCGTTTGCGGATGTGCGAAATCAGTACGCATTGATGATGCGTGTCGCCGAGTCCTCCGGGGAGCTCTTTCCCGGTATGCTTCCAAAGACAAGGGAACACGAACTCAGTGCGGAGGCGATCGCATTTCTTCAGCGCTGTCTGCAGCGAGATCCCGCGGCGCGGCCATCCGCTAAGGAACTCTTAACGGATCCGTGGATTCAAAACCTGTCCAACTCACTTGACTTTACCACGACATCTGTCGGAATCAGTAGTAGTGGCGGAAGTATGACGTGTATTCGCAAACACACCATCAGCACGCATAGTGTGGACACAAACATGACAACAAATAGCAGTGACTCCATACAGGCGTTGCGTTTGGGATCTGTAAAGGAATTGAAGATGCCACGACCTCCTTCGCGAAGTGATCTCTTGCCAAGAGTTGTATTACATTGCGCCCGATGAAAAGGTTTGTCGTTGATGTTGTGACGGCAAAGGAATTCGTTTTTGTTTTCGTCATAGGGAAAGGAAAACAATAGAGAAGAAGAAGAAAGGGGATCGCAAAGGGGAAAATTGATAGTTGCATAACTGAAAAGGGAACCAAAAAAAGAAAACGATTGTCATTTGTCTATTAAAAAGTTTACTATTCATTTATTATTATTATTATTATTAGTAGTAGTAGTAGTTTTTCCTGCGCGTGTCCCTCTTCGAGTTTTGGTGTTCTTACTTGTGTGCTTTTATTGTTGTTGTTGTTTGATTTCCTATCCCCCTTACTCAATTAAAGGAACGCGGTGTGGTTGTTGTGTACATGTGCATCTGTGTGTGTGTGTGTGTTCTTTTTTCTTTCGTTGAGTGTGTTTTTATTATTATTTATTATTATTGCTTTTTCCTTCTGCAAACTGCATAATGACCACAAGAAAGTTACATACACATATAAAAACAATGGAAAGGAAAAAAAATTGATTTCAAGAAAGGCAAAAAATCGTTTTGTTGATTGAAAACGCAACTTATATAAATAAATGTATACATATACATATATTTATATATCGAAAACAAATTCAAAAATCGAAATTCGAAATTCGAGAAAACAAAAAGATGCTTTTTTGAGGAAGTGTTAAACATATGAAATACTCTTTTTGTTGTATTAAAGCTGTGTCACCAAAGAAGAAGAAAAAAAAAAGGTACTAGAGAGTGTGAAGAAAATATGGATGACTAATACCAACTCTGGACAATTCAAATAATAAAAAGAGATAAGTGAACACGCAGACTCACACACACAAAAAAAGGAGAAAACCGTGTTGATTCCCTTTTTGCTGTCTTTCTTGTTTCTTTGTTCAATACATGGTAGGGAAGGTGTTGAGGTTAAAACTTTCTTGCGAATTTGTCGGCTTTTTTTTTGTAATTCTTTTACTTTTTTGTTTTTTGTTTAGAAGAATGATAACATTGCGTTTCCTTTGTGTTTACTTATATATACCTTTATATGATTATATATATATATATATATATATATATATATAATTATTTCATTGTTGTCCTCTTTTCCCTTTTTTTTGTTCTTTTTTTTATTACTTATGTTTTTCTTTTTTATTGGTTTTGCTTTTTTATGTGTCCGTGCCGCTTTTATTTTATTTTATTTCGTTTTTGTCTTTCTTGTATTTGATTAAATAAGTTTTTCTGTTTGGGAAGTACAGATGAGTCCTTTTGGGTTCTCCTGTTTCAAAATCTGGGTTTGGTGGAGAGGTGTATCAGATAATACTGTTGTGTTTGAACAAATGTATTGCGTGATTTTTGTCAACGCATGATTTTTACTTCTACGTGTGCGTACCCGTTTTTTTTTTCTGTTTTTGTAGTTTTCGTTCAATGAAAATCCCCCCAAAAAAGGATAATGGGATCGTAAGATTTTATTTCCTTTTCTTTTTTGCAAACTGAATATCATTTCAAGAGAGATGTTTAACGTTAAAATGAAAATAATCAATAAGAAGCAAAGCAATCAAAAAAAAAAAAAGAGAATGACTAAGGCGATGATTATGCAGATTTCGTTGTGTGTGTGTTTTTGTTATTATTATTTGATGTGGTTTCTTTTTTTTTACCTTAGAAGGAAATATATCATTCGGCACGTATGGTTTTTCTAAACCTGCCCCAATATAGCCAATTTTGTGTTTCTTGTAGAAGTTGGTGAATTTTACTTTTTGTTTGTTCGTTTGTTCACTATTAGACTTTACTTCCAATTTTGGCTGTTAAATCTTTTTATCGTGTCTACAATTTCGTGTTTGTTTTTGGTTGTTGTTTTTGTATGTGTTTTGGAGAAAATCTCAATACACATACGTGGCGTGTGCCTGACGAGGAAATGAAGGGGCTATTAGTTAATCAGTGTACAATGATTTCCTGTTCTTATGGTTTCTCTTTCTCTGGGTGTGAATCTTGTACGCCGTAGCTTTCTCCTTTATATGGTTTTTTTTCTTTTTTTCCTATTCGATGCGTTTCGGTTCACCGTTTGGATGTTTACACATATACATATATATATATATATATTTATTTATATGTAACTTTTTTATGTGTGACTTTCTTTATCTGTGTTTTTTTCTTTTTTCTGTGGGTGTTTGTGGGTCATTTTTTTTGTTTTTGTTTTTTCATTTGTTCTTTTGTGTTTTTTTTTCTCTCTTTTTATTTCCCTCATATAAATTTTTTTACTTTGCTTGCATTTTCTTTTTTGTTTACGTCAATGATTGAAAATGTCGGTTTTTTGACTGATTTTTAGAAAATATAATGCTATACCGTTTTTAACTCTTTCTCTACGGAGCTCTCTCCCTTTATATATGTAAGTATATATACTTATATTTATATATGAAATTATATTGTTATTGCGCTGGGGGAATGGTTGTAGCTTGGAGAGAGAAAAGTCAAAATGGCGCGGTTTTTCTATTTCGTTTTCTGTCAAGAAAAAAAAAAAAGGTAATAACTAATAATCAACAAAAAAGCAAAAAAAAAATAATTAATAATCTGCAAAAGGCAAAAAAAAAAAGACTTGCGTGTGCTTATTAATTCTTAAATAGCTGAATCCAAACTAAGCAAAGAGCCTCAGAATGATAAAAGAAAGAAAAAGTTAAGTCAAGAAGAAAAAAAAAAATTAAAGACAGAGAAGAGAAAAGGAAACAATTCTTTTTATATCTACACAGCAGCCATATATATATATATATATATATAGGGCATATATGAATTCCTTTCCAATATGTGGAAATGATGAAATTTGTGGAAATTTATTTACTTTAGTTACACCAAAATTTATTGCTTTCACTTCCTTTTTTATTATTTTATTTTCCACGAATTTTACCCCGAATTTTACTTGTGTGTTCCTTTCTTTATTATGATTATTATTATTTTTGCTTGAGTTTCGACATGAAGCGAAAATGCGCTCTTTATGAGTTTTTTTCATGTGTACTGCAATGAGTATTTGACTAGCTATAAAACGATAACTGCAAAAAGAAAAATAGAGAACAAAAAAAAAAGGGATTATCACCCCCTCTCTTTCTTCCCCAGAATAGGAAAAAAAAAAAACTGAAATAAGTAAGTTGTAATCTATGTTGTTGTTTTCTTTTTCTCACATTTATAAATGCATTAATTTTTTATTTTCAGTGTTTTTTTTTTTTCCTTTCTACTTTTTTTTTTGATTTTATTGTTAACGAACGATTCTTTTCACGGATATTTACATGAATTGTGATCATCTATTGTGAGTGAATTTTTTTAAAAAAAGGATAATAGTCATTTTTTATTTATACTTAGTTCTTCTCTTATTATATATATATATATATATATATATATATATTCTATTTATCCTATTTATTGCAAGTATTCCCTGTGCGATCATGTATGATCCGACTTGTCCCAACAATTACCGAATTGTGAAGATCCACCGCTGGAAACGCGCCAGGGAGGAGGAACAACGGAACGACATTTCCCGTTCCTTAGCCGCCGCCAGCGCGTCCTCCTCTCTTCTGCTTGACCGCCCGCCGTCCAATCCCTTCCACACCCCTCAGCTTGAAGGTGTGGCGCCCATAGACGTCCTTCATGTCGGGGAGACGCATTCCACTCCGCCCCAAATAGGGATTCCCGCGCTGCAGCTAAGCGCGGAGGCGTTGCATCAGCGACGTGTGCGTCAAAGCGCGGCGCTCGGGATTAGCACGGCGTTGCAGTTAGAGATGGACGAGCTCGAGGCGGCGCGTAAGGCGAAGGTCGCGGCCGGCATGGACCGCAAAGGTCGCATTGGGCAAAAGTTGGGAAAGCTGATGGAGGTGGCCGCCAAGGCTGAGCCTGGCGACGGCGCGAGGGCGGATGTGACGCAACTGGGAACGGCGAGTGCGCCGCTTGTGTTTGAGCGGGCGGATTTGCCATCCGGCGGGTTTGTGATGCGGGAGGACACCGCGGCCCCCCGACGGCGGCGCGTGCTGCAGGGAAAGCCGAGCTCAACGGTTCTCATTCGCTTTCTGCGGAATGGGCCCGCGTTGGAGGTGTTTGCGAGTGATGCCGGAGGAAACAGCACGCAACGGGCGGCTTTTTTGGAGGGAATACAAAATCAATGCGGGCGTTATGGCGTTGTGCGTTCGGTGCGGTACGCCACGCTTAGTGACGGGGAGCGCGCGCGCATGGAGTCCACATGGGCCCCATCAGAATGGGAAACCAAACGGGAACAGGAGGCGATACGTATATTTGTGCGCTTTGATACAGTGGCGAATGCGTTCAAGGCGATTGAGGCGTTGCAGCAACAGTTTCCTAATTGGGGAATTTCTTTTTTTTCCACACAATTGTTTGATGCGGGGCATCTTGGACCAGCGGAGGGTGAGGCACTGTGCGAGATGTGCGGTATGGGCAGCTGAGGAGAGAAAACGTTTTTTTTTTTTTTTCTTATGTGCTATATACATATGTGTGTTTGTTTGTTTGCTTTTTTGTGTTGCTATTCGTAAACATTATTTTTGAAAAAAAGTTTATTATTTTTTGAGTATTCCATACCTTTTTTATGTGTCTGTTTTCTTGTTGTTCGTTTTTTTGTTGTTTTTTTTCGAAGATTCCTATTGAGGTTTTTATTTTATTATATATATATATATATATATATATATATATATATTGCTGTTTACAAGATAAAAAAAAAAAAAATGTCCCAATCACTTGCGGAACATGATCCCCAACTTGCTGACATCATAGAGATGGAAAAGGCCCGTCAGTACCGCAGTATCGAACTGATTGCGTCGGAGAATTTGACCTCCCGTGCCGTGATGGAGTGTCTCGGGTCTGTTTTAACAAACAAATACGCCGAGGGTGAGTGTGGCAACCGCTACTACGGTGGAACGGAGTATGTGGATATGGTGGAGGATCTCGCCAAGACACGTGCCCTCAAAGCCTTTGCCCTCGATGACGCGGAGTGGGGCGTCAATGTGCAGCCGTATAGCGGCTCTCCGGCAAACTTCGCCGTCTACACCGCTCTTCTCCCGCCGCACAGTCGCATTATGGGATTAGACCTCCCCTCCGGCGGTCACCTCACGCACGGCTTCTACACCGCCAAGAAGAAGATCAGCGCGACCTCCATTTACTTCGAGTCCTTTCCGTACAAGGTGGACGCCAATGGTATCATCGACTACGCGGGTTTGGAGCAAATCAGTGAGGTGTTTCGGCCGGCAATGATCATCATTGGCGCCTCCGCGTATGCGCGGGACTTCGACTACGAACGCGTGCGCGCCCTCTGCGATCGTCTCGGGTGTCTTCTCTTTATGGACATGGCGCACACGGCCGGTCTCATCGCGGGCGGTGTGCTGCGCGCGCCGTTTCCGTTTGTGGATGTAGTCACAACAACAACACACAAATCCCTTCGCGGGCCGCGCGCGGGAATGATCTTCTACCGCAAAAAAGACCGCGAGGGGAGACCCACCGACTTCGAGAGCCGCATCAACCAATCCGTCTTTCCCGGGCTGCAAGGGGGTCCGCATATGCACCAAATCGCGGCCATCGCCACGCAGATGAAGGAGGTGTGCGATCCCGCGTGGGCCGCGTACGCGCGACAAGTGGTGCGCAACGCCGAGGCCCTCGCCGCCGCCCTCCGCGCGCGCCGCCACCGCCTCGTGTCGGAGGTGACGGAGAACCACATCGTGCTATGGAACGTGCGCGAGCTCGGGCTCACGGGGAATAAGGTCGAGAAGCTCCTCGATCACATCTCCATCAGCGCTAATAAGAATGCCATTCCGGGGGATAAGAGTGCGCTCGCGCCGGGCGGACTTCGGCTCGGCACATGCGCCCTCACCACGCGCGGAATGCGGGAGACGGAGATGGAGGCGGTCGCCGATCTGCTCGATCGCGCCGTGCAGCTGTGCGTCGAGCTGCAAAAGACGGCGGGGCCGAAAATTAAGGACTTTGTGGAGGCCATTAAAGGGAGTCCACGGGTGCGGGAGTTGCGCGCGGAGGTGGAGAAGATGGCGGCCGCTTTTTACATTCCGGGAATAGATCCGGAGACACTCAAATACAAGGATGGACTTCCCGCGTTGGCATAGCGCGTGCGATTTTCTTTCTTTTCTTTTTTTTTTCCCCCTTTTTTTTTATGCGCTGTGTTTGTTGTCGTACGTGTGGTGGTCTAAAAATAAAATCAAAAGGAAAGGTATACATATGATATATATATATATCATATTTATTTTATGCATCATTGTGTGCGTTTCCTTTACCTTTTTACCCCATTCAACAAAAGCGGTAAATAAGAGAGGAGAGGAAAACACAAAAGGTACGAATAGAAAGGAGTGAATTCGGTGCAGTGGACAGTAACGTGTTGTACAGAACAACACACGCGTTCACAAGAAACACCAAAAAGGGGGAAAAAAAAGGGTGTGTGTTTGGGGGAGGGGGGTGAGAAAAACTGAAAAAGAAAAAGTAAACGGCAACGAAAGAGCCATACGAAAGAGAAACAAACAAAAATTGCATTTACCCAATAGAAGTGATCTTATAAAAAAAGATATATCAGCTCTTTGTGGTTGTTGTCGTTTTTTTTTTTTTTCGTTTTCATTTATAAACAAACAGTGTTAATTACTCATAGAGGAGAAAAAGTACTTTCTCGTAAGGAGCAAAAAAGAGAGAAATGGAAAAAGAAAAAAATGCAAAGTACATGGACTCTTTGAAATATTTTCCTTTAAATGTCAGTCTTTACCTTTTTGTTTTGTTTTAGTGTTTCCCTCTTTCACTATTTTCCAATTTTTTTTTGTTTGTTTATTGGATTGGATGGTTGGTATCAGCCTTTAATTTTTCTCGCAGTAAATTTTTTTTTTGCTTCTTCTTCTTTGAATAATTTTTTTATTTTTTTTTGCTGTTTTTATTATCTCCCTTTGCAATGTAGTGCCCTAAAGAAGAAAAAAAGAAAAAAGATTATGAAGAGGAGAAACACAAAAGAGGAAAGATAAATCAGGACGCGTTTTGCATTCCGACAAGTGAAATATATCATAACAAGAAAAAATAGAGACGTTCAAAAATATTCTCAAAAAAATGTTGAAATGACAAAAAAAATGCGATCAGATTGAAAGAATGATTTTATTTGTAATGATTTTGTTACATGTGGATTATTTAAATGCTTAAAAAATAACGTTTTGTTACGATATTTGTTTGTCTTGTTTTGATCATTTTCTTTTTTTCTTTTCTTTTTTCCTCTTTTTAAGAAGCTCAAAGAAAAGGTCGTTAATTAGTGAACAAAGAAATCACTTCGAAGTGGTTTTTTTTTTTTGTCTCCCGTTTGAGTTCGTATGAGTGTGACGTTTATTCTCTAAATGAGTTGACAAGAAAAAAAGTGGGGAATGTGTACTTTGAGGGATAAATGGGAGTGATGTTTGCGGTCGGCTTTAAATCACCGGACATTTGACGTGACGGCGCCAAACGTGACGGCATTTATTTGCGGGAAAACAAAAAAAAAAAAAAAACGTCTTTCTTTTCAGTAGAAATAATATTCTGTTTCTATGATTTCTTTTATGGGTGATATTTTTTTATTGTTATTACGTTTTCCTCATTTGGTTTTCTATAAATTGGAGGAGAACTTTTCCTCATTATTTTTCATCCTTCAATGAGGGAGAGCTTTTATTTCGTAAGAAGCCGAAAGTATTTGCCTTTTTTTTTTATTTATGTTATTTTTTTTGTTTGTTTTGTGCTTTTTTGATTTCTTTCTTGGAAAAATAAATACACTTTTTATTCATTTCTTATTAAACACAGAAGGTTTGATGTCTTTTTTTCTTTATTATTTATTTTTGTTTGTTCCTCTGTTACGCAATAATGGTAAAACCCTTTATTCGATTTGGGATCTTAAAAAAAAAAAAAAAAGATGGCATAAAAAGATGAAAGTATATACTCTTTTTTGTTGTTGTTTTTCTGTTTTTCATCATGTTTTGTTATCTCCGCATTTGGGGTCTGTTTTGTGGCTTTCACTTGATGTTTAAAATGGTCTTTTTATTTTTTCGTCATTTTTTCTTTTTCATTTCTTCGCCAAAAAGAAGATCTGCAGCAATTGTTTTTCTCGTGGGGACGCCGTTGCGTTGATACAAACTGTAATACACGTTACACGAAGGAAAACAACAACAACAAAAAAAAAAAAGAAGGGATAAACAAAAAGAAAAAGAAAAAAAAACAATTATAAAAACAACAACAACACAAACACACATACTCTTCAAACAGAGTCATTTAAGCAACAACAAAAAAAAAACACCACCAAGAAAGCGGACCATCATCAGGACGAAAACCGCAACGACCCCACAACCGTATTAAACCCAACAGGCGGCCGATCCCTCAGCGATGACATTATCCGCTTCTCGATCCGTCCCCCCCTTTGTTTGGCGTCTCCGCGTGTGTGGCCTCTCCGCGTTGTTTGTATGTCTGTGTCTGTGCGCCCCGCGCCTCTCCGCCGCCTCGGAGGACGAGGAGACGGCTCGTCTCCTGCGCGCCGGTGACGCCGCGCTTGGCCGCGGCCGGCCGCACTACCGGGAGGCGCTCGCGCACTACACGGCGGCGTTGGCGCGGCACCCCGACAGCCAACGCGCGCGCTTCAGCCGGGCGGAGCTCCTCTGCCTCCTGCGCGAGCGGGCGGCGTGTGTGTTGGACCTCGACCGCGTCCTCTCCGCCGACCCCGCGCACCCCCGCGCCCTCCGCCTGCGCGCGGCGTGTGCCTTACAAGTGGGGGACCTCTTCGCCGCCGCCGCCGACACGGCGCGCCTCGTCGCCCTCCAGCGCGACCGGCCGGACGCGGCGGACACGGCGCGCCTCGCGCTGCTCGAGACGCACGCGGCGGCGTGGGCCCCGCTGCAGTCGCGCCTCCAGACATCATCATCGCTCTCCGTGTCGGAGGCCGCGCAGTGCGTCCGCGTCCTGCGCGAGCGGATGCGCGACTTGGGCGACGACGACGCCGTCCGTCTGCAGCGCGCGGCGTGTGCCTTAATGGCGGGCGACAGCGCGGCGGCGGCGGCGGATGCCAACCACGTCGCCCGCCGCGCGCCGCACAATCTCGACGCGGCCGCCCTCTCGGCGCGCGCCCTCCGCGCGTTGGGGGCGCTCGGGCCGGCGGCGGCGGCGGTGCGGCGGTGCCTCGACGTGGACCCGGAGCACGCGGGCTGCGCGGGGGAGCGGCGGGCGCAGCGGGCGCAGCGCGACATTACCAAACAGGTGGAGGCGCAGCTCGCGGCGGCCGACTTTGCGGGTGCCCTCCGTGTGTTGGCGGCGGTCGGCGCGGAGGCGGCGGAGGGGGCGTTTGGGGAGCGGATGGGCCGGTGGCGCTGCGACGCGGCCGTCGGGCTGCGCGACGCGGAGGGCGGGCGGAGGGCGTGCGCGGACGCCATGGCGCGCCTCGCGGAGGGGAGCGCCGAGTGGGTCGCCGTTGTGCTCAAAATGGTCGATGTGCACATTCTGCGTGAGGACCTCCCCGCCGCCGAGGCGGAGCTGCGACGGGCGCAGGAGGTGCAGCAAAACGACCCGCACGTGCGGGAGTACGCGCAGAAGTTGGAGAACCTCAAGCGGGCGGCGGCGCGGAAGGATTACTACAAACTCCTCGGCGTGAAGAGGACGGCAGGGGCGGCGGAGATTCGCCGCGCGTACCGACACCTCGCCAAGACACTTCACCCCGACAAGCTCCGCTCCCAGGACCTCTCGCAGGCGGAGCGGCAAAAGGCGGAGACGCGCTTTCGGGACATTAACGAGGCAAAGGAAATCCTCCTCGATGATGAGAAGCGCGCACGATATGATAATGGGGAGGACCCTACCAAACCACCCGGGCAACAAGGAGGCCATCCATTTAACGGACACCCGTTTCCATTTCCATTTGACCCTTTTGGCGGTGGCGGTGGGGGCGGAGGTTGGCATCAAGGAGGGGGACAACAACAGTTCTTCTTTCGCTTTGGCGGTTAGGCTTTATGCATCCCTCGTGGCTTCATTTTTATGCGTTGCTTGTCTTCTTCTTCTTCTTCTTCTTTTTTTTTTTGTGTGTTTTTTTTTGTCCCTAAATCAGTCTGTCTTTGTATGTGCATGTGTACGTTTTATTACTACTGTTTATTATTGCTCCGGAATACTTTTCAGTGCATGAAAAGGGGTAAGAAGACGGAGCCCAGGAATTAAGGAACACAAAAACAACAACAAAAGAAAAGAAAGAGAGAAATAAAAAAAACAAAAAAACAGAAGATATTCCAAGAAAAAGGAAGAAAAGGAAAGTCAAGAAAAAAAAATTGAAAAAAAGGATATCAACTAATAATTTGATTTATTGTCATTATTATTACTATTGCTGTTGCTGTCTGCTGGTTGGTTTGTTCGATTGTACTGATTCTGAAGTGGTGACAAGCGATGACCTTTATCACCTCTTTTTTTTTTGTTTGTTTGGAGTACATTTATATGTTTGTTCTGGTTCTTCTTGATTTGTGGATATATATATAAATACGTATTCCCATTTACTTTTCATCCCTTAACCGATGGAAGGAGAACACAGACACACTAAAAAAGAAAAAAAATAGGTGAAAGAGTTTGTACTGCTTGTGGTTACAGGTGCGCTTTTAACGGTTAGAAGGAATGAGGTGTTTGGGGAAAGGGGTATGGCGGCCTCCTCTTATCATATTTTGGTACCTGTGCGTTATTAAGGAGGTTTTTTTTTCTTTTTTTGATTTCGCTACTACCTCCCCCTCCCCAATCGTCCCTTTTGCTTTCCTTCGACTTTCCTTTTGCTCCCCCCCCAAAAAAAAAAAATTTTTTTTTTTGTTTTTCGCATCTATTGAGAATTCTTTAGCCGGACGCAACGCAATCGATTTTAGACGAATTGTGTTACAGTACCACATCCAAAGAAGAATTTCTTTCTTGTGTGTTGAAAACATATCCACAATTTATCTCTCTTTATTTTTATTTTTTTGTTTCTTCTTCTGTGTCTTTATAGACATATACATATATATATAATAAAAAATGTCAACAGTGAAAGAGAGTACTCTTCTTTTTTTTTTTCTCTTCTTCTTCTTTTTTCTTTCATTTGATTTTTTTTTTGTTGTTGTTGCTCTTATTTTTATTATTATTGTTTTTTTTTTTTTTTGGGAATGCAACCCCAATGAGCCTTTCACACCCGGTTAAAACACACACACACAATTCATAAAGGAGACTTGGTAAATAATAATTTAGTCAAAGGATAAGGTAACCTATATATAAATATATATATAAACAGTTTTTATTTGTTTTCGTGTTTAGTGTACCTCCTTGTCTTATTTCTACATTCCTTCCTTCTCTGTGTGTGTGCACATGTCTAAATGGTCCTCTCTTCTTGACCCCAACGACGTCTTTGGGGGTGATGGCCCCGTCGTGGAGGAGGAAGGATTGGCGTGCGGTTATATTGTGCGCATTTCCCCCCCTACCAGCGGCCCGAGCCGTCCATCGAGTGCGGTGGACATCGCCTCCATTACGATTCCGCACATCACCGAAGGCTTCGACACATCCCGAAAGACAGTGGCGTGGTATGAGGTGGTCGTGCGCACCTCCACACATGAGTGGGCGGTGCTAAAGCGATTCTCCGAGTTTCACGAGCTGCGCGTGGCGGTGGAGCGGTTGGGTTTGATGCGCATAGCGCGTCAACTCCTTCACACCTCCGTCGCATTACCCCCATCCCGATTGCGCCTCGCCTCCTCCACTGCCCTCGCGCGGGAGCGGCGGGAGAAACTGATGGGCTTTCTCGACTCCCTTTTGCGTTCGTTAAAAGACCTCACCGTTCTCATCGTCGCCGCCCCCGAGACACATGGGGAGGGGAGTGAAACGGTGGTGGTCGCGCGCGCCGCCTTTTCCACACTCCTTCACTTCTTAACCAGCGCGTCCTGCGAGGAGGCGGTGCCCTCCAATGCCGCCGCCGCGCAACGGAGATGTTCGAAGGGGTTGTGGTGTGCCCCGACGCCAAACGCGAATGGGGGAATGGAGACGTCTTGGCGCTCGCTCCTCGCCATCGACGCGAGCCGTGCGCTCGTTCCGCCTGTCCGCATTGTGCACCTCCCGCTCCGTCGCTTTTGTATTCTTCTTCTCCTTCCTGGAGTGGTGCTGTCGACGGTGTATGTGGACACAGGCGTCCGGCCGGAGGTGCCGCGGGAGATTGTGGTCGGCGGCTCGTGGAACGATGGCATTACGAGCGTCGCCGCGCTTTTGGCGGAAACCGTTGAGACGCCATCGGCCTCCGCGGAGAGTGCGATGAGCGGACGGACGGCAACGCTCGGCACGCATGACCACATCCTCATCGACACCTTTCCGCAAGGGGACTTTCAAATGCGGTTTGAGGTGCCCCCGCCGTTTGAGATTGGGGCGTGGCAAAGTGATTACATCTCAGGGGTTCTCTTTCTCACGTGGAACAGCAACAACGCCGGTGCGGAGGGAGCGCCACTGGACTCGTCAAGGTGAGTAAACAACACAACCTCCTCCCTTGGGTGGTTGCGGTTGATGTTGTGGGTTTGGTTTAGGCCTGCGTTATGATGGTGTGTGTTTGCCCGTTTCGTTTCCTCTCATTTTGTGGTGTAATCTTCCTGTCTTCTCGGAGCAGACTCAGAGAAAGTAAAGGGGAAAGGGAGGAGGGCGGGGAAAGCTCCGATGGACGTGTTGTAAAGGTAATATAAAATGTGATGAAATAATTGCACTCAAATGAATGAACTTACGCTGTGTACCTATCGGTGTTTCCTGTGCATATACACACATATATATATATATATATATATATATATATATATATATATGCATGTTTTTTTGTTTTGTTATTGTTCTTTCAAGTTGCGTGGATTGCTTCTTTGAGTTACATGAACAAGCATCTCACTGCATACATAAATATATATATAGATATATCTCCCAAAACGATCGCGCTTGCGTTTTTTCCTCTCTTTTTTTTTCTATTTGTTTGTTCGTTTATTTTTTTTATTTTATTTGTGAAGTAAATCGGTCTCTTTCTGGGTGGATGGGTGATATATATATATATATATATATCTATATATAGATATAGATATAGATATATATATACTTGCTGGTTTATATTTTTAATGCATAATTGGATAGATTCTACCATTATTTAAATCCTCTTTTTTTTTCTTTCACACTCATTAACTTGTTTTGTTCATGCTATTTAGCTCACACAAAGAGATATTTACATAAACACATACGTTTTTCTTTTTTTGTTTCTGATTCTGTGGAAAATTGCACATCGCTTCGGTTCGTGTTTCTCGAGAAACGAACACACAAACAAAACAGAACAGAACAAAAAAAAAGAGTTCAAGGTGAAACATTCTTTAAAATTAAGGGCAGTGTTTTGGTAAGAGCAAGAAAAGGGGATTCAAAACAGGGTATAAGAAAAAGAAAAGGAGAGACGAGGCGATTTACCTTTTTCTGCTCTTTGTACAGTCCATATCAATTGACGAGAAACCCAAAGTTGTTCTCATCTTCCGTATTACAGGCTACACGATTCAAATCTACTCAAGAATCGTTAAAATCCCCCTTTGCATCACAAATGACGGAAAACATTGCACCCACAGACGCTACCGTGGAGAAGCGTTATGCGTTGCTGCGAAGCGTTGGGGAGGAATGTATTCAGGAAAGCGATTTACGTAATCTCGTCGCGAAGAAGCCGATTATTCGCTGCTATGATGGTTTTGAGCCATCTGGACGCATGCACATTGCCCAAGGCGTGTTCAAGGCGATTAATGTGAACAAATGCACAGATGCCGGCTGTGAATTTGTATTTTGGGTCGCGGATTGGTTTGCTTTAATGAACGACAAGGTTGGTGGAGAGCTGGAGAAGATTCGCGTGGTGGGGCAATACCTCATTGAGGTCTGGAAGGCGGCGGGGATGAATATGGATCGCGTGCGCTTTCTCTGGAGCAGTGAGGAAATCACGAACCACGCCGACACGTATTGGAAGATAGCTCTTGATATTGGCCGCCGCAACACCATCGCGCGCATTAAGAAGTGTTGCACAATCATGGGCAAACAGGAGGGCACCCTCACAGCGGCGCAGGTGCTGTACCCATTAATGCAGTGCGCCGACATTTTTTTCCTTAAAGCGGACATATGTCAGTTGGGGTTAGATCAGCGCAAGGTGAATATGCTCGCACGCGAGTACTGCGATCTCACAGGGCGTAAACTGAAGCCTGTCATTCTCTCCCACCACATGCTCGCCGGCCTCAAGCAAGGACAGGCCAAGATGAGTAAAAGTGACCCCGACAGTGCCATATTTATGGAGGACGCCGCGGAGGATGTGGTGCGGAAAATCCAACAGGCCTACTGCCCGCGCACCGCCCTCTCCCATGGAACGGATGTTAACGAGGACGGTGCGCTGCTCGCCAGTGATGATAAGAATCCCGTCTTGGATTACATGCAGTGCATCATCTTTTCCCTCCCAGGTGCGGTGGTGGAGATTGGTGGGGTGACATATAACTCCTACGAATCCCTCGAGGCCGCCTTTCTCGCGGGAACCGTTGCCGAGGCGGCGCTGAAGGAATCCCTCGCCAAATCCATCAACGCGCGTCTCGATCCTGTCCGCCGGCACTTCACGGAGGATGCCCATGCGGCCAAACTGTTGGAGCTCGTCAAGTCGCACCGAAAAGACGGCGCCGCGCCGCCCGTCGCCCCTTTTGTCCCCCCAACGCTCTCCTCGACACCCGTTGCCGTGGCGTGGCTTCCGGCGACGGTGAGGATGCCGCTCGACACGGCGTTCGCGCTGTGTGAGGCGTTGCGCGACTTTCTCCGCTCCAATCCGAACGGATCGGCGGTGTTGCTGCTGCCCGATTGGACCGCCTTTGCGTGCGAGGCGATCACGGGCGAGGAGAAGGCCATCCACGCCGCGCTGGAGCTGAACCTTTCCCTGCTGCGCGCCACCACGTGGCTCCCCGAGTCGGTGCGGGTGGTGCGACAGGGGGAACTCATTTTGGCGCACCGAAGCGATTATTGGATCGCCGCTATCCACGCCGGCCGCCGCACCACCCTGCGGCGCGTGGAGGAGGTCTGCGGGGAGCTGCGCAACGCGGGTCACGTCGTGGCGGCCATGATGTGCGCCGCCGATGTGGCGCTGCTCGGCGCGACGCACCTCCTCGCCACCGCCGACGACGCGCCGCGGCACGCGCTGGCGCAGGAATTCTTCGGCGGCCGTCTCGAACTGCGGCGCGCGGCGGAGGGAGCGCTTCCCGCGCTGCACCGACCGGAGGTCACCACCGCCGCCCCGGACGACGTCCTCTTCCTCGATGACACCGACATGGATGTGCGGCGAAAGATCAAAAAGGCGTACTGCGCACCAAACGAGGGGACAAATCCGGTCCTCGCCGTCGGCGCGTGGATTCTGTCGCAGCACGCCGCCCTCGCGGTGGAGCGGGCCGAGGCGAATGGGGGGAATGTGACGTACACGTCGAGCGAAGCGCTCAGCGCCGACGCCGCGTCCGGCGCGTTGCACCCCGCGGATCTCAAAGCGGCTGTCACCAAAGTCCTCCTCGACGGATGCGTCGCGTCAAAGGCGGTCCTCGCCTCCGCAGAGGGAAAAAAACACGCGCAAGTGCTCCGACAGGCGGAGAAGACACTTTCAAAGAAGGGACATTAGAGGAAACAACCAAAGAAGAAGGGGGAACAACAATGACAACAACAACAAAAGAACATTTGTGTTCAGCACAGAGAAAAAAAAAAAGGGTTTGCGTGTGTTTGTGTAAAGAAAGAATGATGAATAATACTGAAGGGAAGCTATTTTTATGAAGCTATTCACGATCTTGTTATAATTACATTTAATATAAACAAGCGCACAAAGATTAACCGGAAAAATGTGGGATCACACTACATTTATGTTTTTGACTTTTTGTTGTCTGAAAACGTCAATTTTTTTTATTACTATTTATGTGGCTTTTCCTTAGTATATTATTTTTATGTTGAACTGGGCTCTTCTTTTCTTTTTCTTTTTTGGTATGTACCATGGTTATTACATGTTTATCTATTTTAAGAGGTCCCCAAAAAAGTTTTTTTTTGTGGTTTAATTATTACATCTATTCTTTGTTATAAAACAATACATAAAGAAAAGATATTGTTGTGACGAATAAATATATATATATATATACAAGTGTATTTATATTATTGAGGGGTCAGAGGACATTTTTCACGAAGGCATTACCCCTTCCAGAGTGACAACAAAAACACCGAAAGGTAAAGGAGATTTTAGTGCATGGATCCGACTAGTCCGTTATCCCTGATGCGGACGGTTGGCACCGTGATGCATGACCCCCGCCCCCCGTCCTATCGCCGACTGGAGCCCTTTGTTTCCCGCCCCGTCTCTCCGCACATGCGCCTTTCCACGAAGGCGCCGCGCACCGCCATTCCCGCACACTGTTCCCCGTCCTTCACGCCGACGCAAACGCCCGTTTACCCCGCGCCCGACGAGGCGCGCGAGACGGCGGACTCCCTCCGCGCCTTTGATGCCTCTCTTTGCCCCCTTTCGCCCCCCCCAGCGCGGCGGCCGGCGGCGCTGCAGTTGCGCCTCTTTAGTGATATGCTTTTGGAGCGCAACACGTTGGTGGCGCGGTTGCGGCAGATGGGGCGCGAGGCGGTTGGGCACCGTTTGCGGTGTGAGGGCGAGCGCCTCGGCATGCGGGAGGTGACGGCGCGGGAGTTGTCGTTTCTTCTCGCCGCCGCGCTGGACGCGCCGCCGCCGCCGCGCGCGGATGAGGTGTTGTATCTCTTCCGCTTTCTCGATTGGTCCGCGACGGGGGCGATGGACTTTGGGGACCTCCTGTCGAGTGTGAGTCTCGTCTTCTGTCCGATCGAGATGGTGTCGGTGGTGCACTGCACGCGTCTCCTGCGCGAGCAGCGGCTCGACGACGCGGTGCTGCCGCTCGCCGACGTGGACGTGATGCTGCGCGCCGTTTCGCTTCTCTTCGAGTCGGAGGTTCCCGCGGTGGGGACGCTCTGCGCCGAGGTTGGGGCCGAAGTGACGGGGCGGACGCCGTCGCACACGGTCCCCGTCTCCGCCTTCTGCGCGGCGGTGCGGCGGCGGGCGGCGCTTCTCGAGTGTCTTTCGTGGGTGAGCGCGGACGGGTCGATTCATTGGCCGCCCGTTCGCGTCGATGGGATTCCCTTTGCGCGACCGCCCGGGCGGGGGGAGCGGCGAAGCTCGGTGGAGGTGCTCGAGCAAAGCGTCGCTATTGGGGGAGAGCTCACCCTCGCACAGATGCTGCGGGATCGGAAGGCGAGAAACGAGGAGATTGTGCGGCGGGCCATGCAAAGCGGAAGGGAGACAGAAAGTGGTTCAGAGGAGGAGGAGGAAAAGGAGTGTGGAATGGATGTGTGCCACCCAAGATTTGTCGCCGATGCTTACCGGATTAGTACATCAGGTGTGTAGTGTCTAACTTGCGTTGTTGTTTATTGATTACTATTCCTATTATGTACATATTATGTATGAGTTGGTATGAGGCGGAGTGTATATATATACGAACAAATATCACTTCCTCAATTTAACGCAAAGGCTTCACCGTCGCTGTTTTTTTTTTTTTTGTTGTTGTTGTTGTTCTGTTCTAGACCTTTACTGGGAGTATTATACTTGTGCATATGTAGGTACGTTAGTTATTGAAGAATGTAACGACACCGACCTCAAGCGGCACGAAAAAGCGTTAAAAAAACAGGAAAAGAAGAAGAATTGATGAAAACAGTAAGTCGAATCATTTATGAACCGAACAACGAAAAAGCAACAAGGATAGAAAAATTCAGCAAAGAACAGAAGAAGAAAAAATAAAAAAATATACTGTAGATACTTTCATACATGCACAGTTAAATCATTGCTACAATACTGATGTTACTGGTAAAAAAAAAAAAATGGTTCAAATGAACTTTTGTTCCATTTTGAAACGTCCTGTTTCATGTGAAGTCATTTTTTTTTCCAGTTTTTGAGAAACCATTTGCATTCTACATATATTTATATAAACATATATATATTTATATATAATTATATTTATATATGTTTGAGTTATGTCGTCTCTGTGTGCTTTTGCGGAATTCCTCTCCTTTTTTCTTGTCATCTAAACAACAACAAAGAAAGTAAATGGTAATGAAAACCGAAATTCATTTCATTTTATGCTCTTCTTGCTTTTGCAGTATTTTTTTTTTCCCCCACCCTTTTTTTTTTTACAACTTAAATGTGCCATTCTCGTTAGGTAATTGAAGCTTTAGCTTCGTGGTTGTTGCTTTCCTGTTCTTTACATTTGATTGACCGTACCTCCCATGTCTCGTTTCTTCGCTTTATGGGCCATTTTCTTGACGGTGTTTTGTAGCCTCGCTGTGTGTGGCGTTCGTGTGCGATCCACCTTGGATGATCTCTCCTTTGTTTTGTTGCGGGATCAGGTGTGTATGTATTCCAAAGGCAAAGAGTCCAATGAGGGGGCAATGATGCACTACCATGTGATGAACGGTGATGACGACTTTGATGTGTACATTCGTGACCCCGACAACCACACGGTGTACGTCTCCTACGCCGGTGAACACGGGAGTGAGGATCGGGTGTACTTTACCAAACACCTCAAAGGGGAGTACTCGTATTGCATCGACAATCACCCCTACTCGGGGAGCAAGAAGGTGATCAAGATGATTGTTGGCATTACCTCACTTCAACGGTGGAAGGAGCGTATTGATCCGCTCACCAAATTGATGCATAAGACAGACAGTTATATGCTCGGGATGCATGACGATCAAATTCTGCATCGTCTGCGCGAGCAGAATCTCCGCTCAAAGGTGGAGGAGAGTAATACACTCGTTCTCGTGCGTGGGGTAACGGAGACGGTTGTGATTGTTGTCGTTTCGCTTCTTCATGTAATTCTTATTAAGCACCTCTTCGCTAGGAGAAGTGCTCGCCCAGTGGCTTGAAGGGTCAATCTTTTTTTTTTTGTCCTTTAAGTTAGTGCCGTCATTATATATATATAAAGATTTAATATATATATATATATATATATATATATATATATATATATATATCTTGTTTTTTTTTCTCTCTCTCTCTTTCTTGGTGTGTGTGTCTCTTTTGTTGTTATCATATTTTTCTTTTTTACGGATTCTCTGTTCTTTAATCACTTTTATTGTTACCATCGATTTTATTTTATTTTATTGGAATAGAATGTATAACAAACTAGAACAGAAAAAAGAAGGGAGAAGAAATATTGTGATGAGATTCCCCTTGAGGCTTGTGTATTGGTAGTATTTTGTTTTTTTTTGTTACTTTTTTTGTTCGTAATGTGTATAGACAGCGGAATACACATAACACGTCCATATATATATATATATATATATGGGTCTTGAAGGGGTGATGGGTGAAGCACACACATGCGCAAAAACATATCAAGGAAGTTTTTTTTTTAGATTGCATCTATTGTGTGCATACTTGATGTAAGTATTTATGCTCAGGTGTACCATTTAACTCTATTATTATTATTATTATCATTATTTGCGGTTGTCTATGTAGGAAATGGTTGACGAATGCCAATATATAAAGCAAAAACAAAAGAGTGGTTGTAGGCACAAACAGCAAGGAATTATATATATATATATATATATGTATATTGGAGGGTGAATGATAAATAGATACAATGGCTTAGAATACAAATTATTTGTTTGGAGAAAAAAAAAATGGCAAGATTTTTTTTTGTCTTTGTTGAGCTTTCGCAGTTTTTATTTTTATTTTTATTTTTGTTTTTTTATACTTTCCTTTTTTTGCGTTGTTGGCTATATTGATGCATTAACACACACAAAAAAAGTTTCTTAGTAAGCAACACCAAACACTTGAAGTAGCAAACACATTACATCTTTTATTATTTTTATTATATATATTCGAGAAAAGCAAAGTCAAGAAAACGTGATGCTTCGCCGTGCCCTTCCAGTAAGCCGCGCCATGGCTGCCAGTACCTTTCCTGTGCTGTGCAGTGCATTACGGCACAGCCATCATGCGCGGACGCAGCACGACTTGAGCGGCTGCTGGTCGCGCAAATTGACGCCCGAGGAGGCGGAGGCGCTTCGCGTACAAGAGGAGCGCCGCACCGTCTCGGGGGTTGTGCCGGGAAAGCTTTTTATGCGGCATTGGATCGCCGCGGAACAGTCCACAGTGTCAGTTGTTAATCGCGTCATGTCGGGAATTATTTCGGTGTGTTTGATGATTTGGGCCTGTGGGTACGCGACGATTGGGTATAATGGGCATAACTGTGCTCACGTCGCGGGTTGGACTTTCATTGCGTATTGGTTGGTTCTGCACACGCACCTCATGGCGCTTGTCCCTGTTATTTTAGCCCTCGCCACACTTCAGCTCCTCTTTAATTAGTACAAGTGAACGGGAAAAGGTATATACATATATATATATATATGTAAACATGTAATTGGAGTGTGTTGATTACTTGTGGGGAAGAGAGGGAAGCGTACTTTTTTCGTATTGAATCAATCTTAGTAATGGGGTTTCAAAGGGTGGGGGAGAAAAACACACGAGGTGCATGTGATCAAACGTATATTCGATAACATGGCACTGGATGTTGGTTTTGTTTTGTTGGTTTCTTCCCCCTCTCTTCCCTTTTTTTTTATCTTTTTTTTTTATTGTGTGTGTGTGTGTTCTCTTCAAATATATATATATATATATATATATATATGTATATATATTTCTAGCGATAGTGAAGGCAAAAGCAATCTTAAGGTATGAAACTTCCTCCCTGTAGTGTTTTGCTTTTGTGTGGAATTGAATTTTCATCTCAGAAAGGTGCAATCGATGCATGATCAAATTGAAACCTTTTCCCGTCGTCTTTCTTTGAAGGAGTATTCATTCTTTTTTTTCTCTCTGTGATGTTCTTGTATGCCTTTTCGGTAGACATGTTTGGTGGTGTACGCACATCAACTCATGCGTTGTTGTTATTATTATATGTTACTGTGAGTTCAATGTATTTTAATTTCCTTTTCTTTATTTTCTTTTATTTAGTGTTACTGGGTGGCACCCTCAGAATTGTGTGCTTCTTCGTAGGAAAAATAAGTTTTAGTAGTAAAGTAAAGGGAGAAAAAAGAGAAGAGAGAAAGTTGAGCAAACAAACAAACAAACAAAGAAAAAAAAAGTAGAGAAGAGTAACAACAAAGAAACAGTAAATACCTAGAGACAAAGGGAGAAAAAAATAAAACAAAACGCACACACGCAAAAGAGTATATACTGTATAGAGGAAAAAAAAAAAAAGAAGCAAAAAAAAAAGATAATGGATAAGTACTCCAAAGTTCGTAATATTGGAAAAGGCAACATGGGCGCTTGTGCCCTAGCGAGGAATAATGAGGATGGCAAGTATTATGTGATCAAGCAGGTTGACTTGACACGAATGAGCCGAAGAGAGCGACAACAGAGTCTGAATGAGGCGCAGGTATTGAGTTCCCTTCGTCATCCTAACATTATTAACTATGTGGATAGCTTTCTTTCACGAAAATCTGATCACCTTTGTATTGTTATGGAATATGCCGACGGTGGTGACCTTAGCTCGCGCATTAAGAAAACGTATGGAGTCAACCTACGTGAGACACAAATTTTAGACTGGCTTATTCAAATGACTCTTAGTCTACTGTATATTCATCAACGTAAAATTTTACACCGTGACGTCAAGTCACAAAATGTTTTTCTAACGAGCGACAATATAGTAAAACTAGGTGACTTTGGTATTGCTCGCACACTTAGTGGCACGTACGATCAGGCCAAAACGTTTGTAGGAACCCCATACTACCTCTCCCCAGAGCTCATCTTAGAACGTCCATATGACCATCGCAGTGATGTTTGGGCCTTGGGTGTCGTCCTGTACGAGCTTCTCTCCCTGCGTCACCCGTTTAACGCGAGCAGCATGAAGGGTCTCATGCAGCGTATTCTCAAGGTGCAGTATGACCCGATCCCGCCCCTCTACACGGTGGAGATGCGCAATATTGTGCCGCGCCTCCTCGAGAAGGATCCGGCGCAGCGCATTCGTCTAGACGAGCTCCTCGAGCTTCCCATTGTGCAGCGACGGCTGCGGGAGTGGGCCCTTGCGGATGCGATGCCGCGCAAATACATGGATCAGCTCCTCCGCCAGAAACTCCTTCCCGCCGCGGTTGCCGCCCTTCGCAAAGACCCCGCCGCCCCGCCGGTCCCCGAGGCGCCGCCCGTTTCGGAGGCGAAAGAGCGCCCGTCGGAGGTGGCGCCGATTTCCCCGCCCGCCACGGAGCCGACCGTCTCCCCGTTTGGCGTTTCGCCGTTTCGCTTACCGCAACCGCCGCGCCTCTCGCGGCCGCACGTGTTCGGCGCGAACGCCCCGTTTTCGGCGCCGGTCGATCCCGCCGCCCTCGCCGGGCCGCGCCGGTCGCAGCAGGTGTACCTCATGTACAAAAACATCAACGGCGGGTACAACTGCGGCCCCGACGCCCCCCGCCGCCCGTCCCGCCGCTCCCCGCTCGCGCTGCCGCGCCGGGAGAGCGGGCAGTCCGCGCGCGTTGCGCCGCACGCCAACGATTTGGGCGTCGCCGCGCGCTTCGGGGCGAATGCGGTCGGGGGAGCGCTGCCCGTGCGCGGCGACGGCGCCCCCCGACGGCTCGTCGTGGAGAGCGGCGGGCGGAAGCGGAGCCAACAGGAGTCCGACGGCGTCGCCTCATGCCTCAACCCGTTCTTTCGGCGCCCCTCCGCGCAAGGGGCGGAGGGAAAGCCCGCGCCCCTCCCATACCTCGCGGGGGTCCCACAAACAGACATTAAGGCACTGCTGCAACGGGCCGCACTCGAACGGGCGCAGCGGAAGGCGGTGTCGTGAATCCAATCGACGGGCCGTTACGGGAAAATGTGCGGTTGGTGTGGATGTGGATGTGTACGGTTTGTATATGTGTGCCAAAGCAAGAAGAGAGGGATCATTTTACTACGTTTATTGTTGTTACTATTACTGGACTCCTCCAAAAAGTATAGGTCAAACAGAAAAAGAAAAAAAGAAGAGAGCCAAATCAAAGTTCATCAAGTGGTTCGTTAGTGGCGATAGAAAAAGAAAGGAAGAAAAGCAACAGGCGAGGTAAAAGAAAGAAGAAACAAAAGAAGAAAAAAAGGGAGAGATGAAAAGAACAAATAGATGTCTTTTTCTTTTTTCTCTTTTTTTTTTGTTTTTTCCTCTGTGTATGCTGAGGAAATAGATGGAGAAAATGAAACAACACGATTCCCAAGACGAGAGGTGGAAAAAAACAGTTTGTGCTCTAATACGAAAGCGTATGTCTATTCGATAGCGCATTTTGGTTTTTGGAGTTCTTTCTGTTTTTTCTTTTTTTTGTTGTTAACCTCTTGTTTTGTCTTTTTTGTGTGATTCATCCTTTACTTCTTTACTCTTCTTTTATCATTTTTATTGGCATTTTCTTTCTCCTTTTATGTGTAATGTATTTAAGGAACCAAAGGCAAAAATAAATTAAAAAAATGTTATACAGAGTTATATACAAAACATATTTGCTGTGTACATGTGTCTTGAGATCAATCCCTGGAAGTAAACTATTCTTCTCAAAGATCTTATATATATATATATTTATTTACATTTTTTTTCTTTCTTGTTGAGGGAGGAGATATGTCATTTTGTTTTTTCTTCTTGTAAATGAAATGTTCCTTCGCTGTGATTCTTGATGCTTGACATAATAACGCCACACGTGTCGCTACGCAATGTGGTCGATTGAGGAAAAATAAAAGTGTATGGAACAGTTCACTTTTCTTCCTTTTACCGCTAGTTTGATTGTTATTATTATTATTGTTATTATATGAAAAGAAAGTACATTTGAGTAGTTTCAAATTCTTATATATATATATATATATATATATATATATATATATATATACCAATTTGCATTACCCTTTTGAAAATATGTCTTTGGAAGGAATGTGTTACATGCGAATTGCCCATACTCCTGTTGTTTCTACCGCTTTAAAGAGAGTTTGGACTGTGGCAGCTCTGTGCAGAGAAATATTTACATATCTTTGGATGAGCGATGCGAAAAATATTTCCGAATACACGTTTGTACTTTTCTTTGCTTTTCAAAATAATTTTTTTTTTACTTTTTGATACACCATTTTTTTTTTCTTCGTTTGGATACTATTTTTGTTATTACTTCGTGGTGTTGGAAAGGTTCGTACAAAGGGACGCACAAACGGAAAAAGGAAAGGAACAAAAAACAGTTAAATGAGTGAAACACTTTTTTTTTCGCAACTTGATTTTTGTATACCACACGTGGGGTGATCCTTTTTTTTTTCATTTCATGGAGTCTCTGATCAGTTTCAACATACACCTTCAAAAAGGAGCAATACAGTTTTATATATTTGCTTTTTTACATACATGTGATTACAAGTAAAATAACTGGAAATTGTGCATATATAATGTATATGTGTATATATATATATATATATATATATATATATATATATAAGTAAGGGGAAGAAGTGGTGAATTGCCGTATTTGACAATGATCGTAAATGCGAAGCTATTCCTTTATGTGTACAAACAAGTTTTTTTTTTGTGTGTGGTTCTTTCTTTGTGAATATATATATATATATATATATGTATATGTATATATGTGTGTGTGTGTGTCATTTTTTGGTTTAAATTTTTGTGACTTCCTATTCATCTCCTTTACTTTGTAGTGATGACGCCTTTATCTTGATTGATGGTCTGCACCAGTTAAGTTGCGTAATTTATTCCACTTGCAGTTTTCCGTCGCTATTTGATTCACTTGTGTATTTCATGAAAATGTTTTTTTATTGTTATTTTGTGTCTTTTTTTTTTCTTTTTGTCAACTTTCTTCTTTGTGATTTTTTCTTTGGATTTGTGATAGCAAGTAAACCGAAAAGAAAAAAAAAAACATGTATAAACGGATATACATATATAGTGTTGTATATATATATATATATATATATATGTTTATATGAATGTATATGTATTTAAGTGTGAACATATTCGCATAGTCACCTTTTTCTTTACTATTCCCTTTTTATGTTGTCTTTTTTTTTGGTGAATTTTTTTATATATTCCGTGCTTGTTTGCTTGCTTTTCGTATTCATTCCCCCCTGATCTTTCAAAATGACCCGGTCAATTGCTGTGAAAATGTTCATAGGCAATGTATTATTAATCAAATGCCACCGAAATCAAATATTACACATAAATTTCGTGTACCTTGTTTCTGTTTATATATTGATATACATTTATATAGAGGAAGACGTGGCTATGCCTTGGATGATAAGTTTATGTGCTTGTGTTGTTGTTTTTCTTGTTGTTGTTGTTGGTCATTACTTTTTTTTTCTGTTCTCTTCGTTCTATTTTCTTTGTATGTACGTGCATGTGTTTGTGTTTCATATATATATATATATATATATATATATATATATATATATATATATGAGGAGCCCGGCAAGAAGAAAACGCCATAATTTCGCGTACAAAACATAAGTGCAGCGTTTTCCCCATTGAAAAAAAAAAAGAAAAGAAACCTTACTAACAAACAATATATATATATATATACATAAGAAGTAAACATTCATGGTGGAGGAATGGGACGAGGAGGAGGAGGTGTCGAATCTCCTTCACGTGGAGACGCCGAGTGCGTCGCGCCTCCCGTCATGTATTCGCCTCCGCGCCTTCACAGATTGCGTGACGACGCGCGCGGACTGTTCGCACGGGACACAAAACTGTCTGCACAAACGGCGTCGATTCGATGAGACGTGCGATAGAAACGTTTCCCCCTTTCGCCGCCCGCTCCCTCGTGTGCGCTGCGCCCCGATCGATATCTCCGCGCGGCGGTATGAGACGTTTGTTTGGCTCGAGGCGCCCCGCGAGGCGGCGGAGATCTCCGCGCGCTTTGCGTTGGATCGCCGTTTGGGCGCCGCCCCGAGTTTAGCCGCGACGCACCGCGCCTTGTCCCAATGGCGCGCCTCTCACTCCGCGGAGGCCATTGCGGACGCGGCGGAGGACATCGCCCTCCGCGCGCCGTCCATTCGCACCGTTTGTCGTCTCGTGTCGGCGTTCATGGAGGATCCGCGTCGGGCCGCGCGCGTCGCGCTGTCGATGGCCCCACTCGCAACGGACGGCGCGCTGCCGGCGGCGGTTTGGGCGTCTCTTTGCGACGCGTTGGACCGCACCGCGCGCGCGGAGGTCGACGTGGACGCGGCGTTTTTGGATCTCTTTGCGGTCGTCCTCTCCCGCGCCGTGGCGAGCGGGGGGCCGCGGACCGGCGCTGTGGTTGGGTACGGACAGGCGCTGCTGCGAAGCGCGCGGCCGATGCCACGTGCGGCGCAACTCGTGCGGGACACGCTCCTCGCCCCGCGCGCGCCGTTAGGGACGGGAGAGGACGGCGACGAAACGGACGGCGCCGATCGGACGCGACTCGCCGCGTTTGTGAGTGATCTCCTCCGCGTTCTCAGCAAAGACGGGTTTGGGGCGGAGACGTGCCTCCCGCGGGGTGAGCGGCGCGCGCTGTGCGGGGCGCTCCTTCAATACGCCAATCGCCATCAGCTGCGCCTCGCCCCGTCGGGGTTGGATGCGTTTCTTTCCTTTTGCGACACCGCGGGGGATTACTACGCGGTGTGTGTGGGATTTCTCGCGATGTGTGCGCTCTCCACCCCATCCCTCGTCGCCTTTGGTCGGGTGGTGGAGGTGTTGGGGGTGGCGGAGCTGTCAAAGGCCGTCGACGCGCTGCTCGGTGGCGCCGCGTTGGGATTGTTGGAGTACGCCATGCTGCGACACGGCCGGGGAATGTTCGCGGAAGGCACCGACTCGGAAGAATTGGCGGTGCACGTGTGCACATGCCTGGCGCAGCTGTGTGCGCGGGATGGGAATGCGGTGCGTTGGGTTTCTATTTTTTTTGCCATCATTGACGCGGAGAGTGCGGCCGGCGCGCATGCCTTTATTTGCGCCATGCGACGCTTTTCATGGAAGACGGGCGGGACAAGGAATGCCCCTTCCACTCCGCTCGACGCGCTGCAAGTGGCTGCGTTGGAATCCTGTCGAGTGGAGGCGCTGCAGTACGCACTTTTTCCTGTCCAACTCGACGCATCGTGTCAGGAAAAGAGTCTCTGGTCGGGACTCTGGCGCGCATCAGGTGCGAGGGAGTACGTCTCCCTCGAATCGGCTCTCGCCACGTTGTTTTCCTCTCCAGCTGTGTACGGCACAGTGATGGACGTCAGCGCGGTGTGTGCGTTGGCGGTGTGTGAACCGCTTGCAACCGCATTCGCTAAAATGATGGGCGGTTACGCATCCAAAACGGGTGCGGTTTGCATTGTTCCGTTTGATGTGTGTGCCGCGGATGCGCTTTACCTGGAGGGACGACAACTCCTGGCGAGTTGGCTGAGTCAATTTGAATGGATGGTGGAGTTGCCACTTTCCCTCACGGCACAACTCGTCATTCCTGCAGGAGACGATACGAAGGGAGAGGAGGAAAGAATAGACACATCTTTGAGTGTCTGTGTGCAGCTGTTTCATGCGGTGCGTCGAGGTGGTCATAACAAGGTGGCGTTTGTCACTGCAGATGCGAAGGACGCTGACACGGCGAAGGCGGAAGAGGTCCGTCCAGTCATTACACTCGCAGAACTCAAAGCGCGTCTTGGAATCGACTAGAAGTGTTGTTTTCTCTCTGAGTAAATGTGAAGCGACAATGCGATGCTGTCATGGTAAAGGAGAATGGGATAATTTTGTGATGGATATATATATATATATATATATATATATGTTGTTTGTAAAAGAGACGTTTTCTTTTTTGTTTGTTTGTTTGCTTGGTGAGACAAAGTCCCAAAGATAAACATGAATGACGGCAGCGAAGTAAACAACAGAGAAACAAAAAAAAAAAAAGAAAGAAGAAGAAAAAAAAAAATAGGGGATTAAAATTTGATAGAAAGGAAAAAGTTGTGATAATATTTCTGGAGTATATACAAAACGATGCCGTATGTCGTGACCTTTTTTATTATTATTTATCCCTACTCACGTTTTTTTTTTTCTGACGGTCCCTTTTTTTTTTTTGTTTTGGCGCTAGTTTATCTATTTTTTCTTTCTTTTTCTTTTGCTTATTTTTTCTTATGTCATGAAATATTAACAATGCATATTTTTTCGTCATTTATTATTCCTTCATGTGTCCTTTAGTGAATGATTTTTCTTTCGTTGAATTCTTTTTTTTTTTTTGCCTTTCTGTTTGTTTGCTTTTTCGTGAATGTATGGATATTATACAACAAAATTTGTTGTATTTGTCGAGCAAAACCGTAGGAGCGTTTTCCTTATTTATTTATTTTTAATTTCTTTTAGCTTTTTTATAGAGGTAAAAGAGAAGATTAAGCTTTTTGTTGTAGGTGTTCCTTTTTTTTTTTTTGGTTCTGTTTAGCTTTATTTTCCATAAAATGGGACTATTGCCGGATCAAAAGAAAAAAGAGAAGCAACCTCTTCACTCCTATCCCGAGGCCCAAGCTGGTTCGCATTTTTTTTCGCATTATGGTATTGATTCTACCCGCTTTAATGGAGTAAATGCACTGACGGGTTCTATTGTTCTCATGGCCTCTGGACGCTTTGTCATGTTTATAGATGTGCTTAGTGGCACGATTCAGTCCATACCAGGCCCAGAGAATGGGGGTGTCGGTGCGGTTGCGGTGCACCCATCGCATCGATACTTTGTTGTCTGTGAACGTGCCCCGGTGGACCCATTGGTGCGTGTATACAGCTGGCCTGGTCGAGTAGAGGTTGGTGCGTTTTCCGGCGGGGCTATACGTGGCTTTAGCGGCTGTTGTTTCAGTGCGGATGGAGCAATGATGGCCACTGTTGCCACGGAGCCGGATTATGCATTGGCGGTATGGGATTGGGCCTCTCGAAGGATGATTTTGCGCAGCAAATGCGCCGGAACAGACGTCTACAGTGTCGCCTTTAGTCCATTCAACAGCGGTATTCTCGTGACTGGTGGGGAGGGGCATATAAAATTCTGGACCATGGCAAAAACCTTTACCGGTATGAAGTTACAAGGACTTCTGGGTAAGTTTGGTCGACTTGAAATTAGTAATATATCTGGATTTGTTGTTTTTGCAGACGGCAAGATCCTCTCTGGGTCGGAGGAGGGACTCATTCTCCTTTGGGAAGGGGATCTCGTACGCTGCTGCTTCGCTCGGGCACTACATCGTGAGGACGAGACAGCCGCGACCGACGCACTTTTGGCACAATGCCTCGAATATACGCCATGCCATGATGGAAAAATTAATGTGGTGCAGCTGCTTGAGGGGGCTCAAGTTGTCCTAACAGCGGGGGATGATGGCTACATGCGTTACTGGCGGGTGACGGAGCTGGAATCAGCCGAGGGTGAAGGAGCTCCGCCACTGTACGCCCCAGAGTGTTTGTTTGAGTACCTCGTGGACCCCGACGCACGCATTCGTGCCGTGACACTGTGCGCGGACACAAACGAATGGGTGTTGTTGGACAGTAGTGGTGCTATATGGCGAGTGCCGTATAGCAACCCCCATTCCATCCTCGAGGCGAATAATGAAGCAAGTATATCCGCATTAAACGCTGTAGATTCCTTCCCTCGTGAAATTCCTGCCATGAGTAAACTTACAAGGGATATCACTCCCGCGGTGGCGGCGTTGCGTTTCAATGGAGGTGCCGTCACAAGTGCAACCCTTTCGCCGTGCGAACACACCGTTGTGACCGGAGGTGAAGATGGAACGATTCGTCTTGTTGATTACATCTCTTCACGTGAGGTGTATCAACTGCGTCTTTCTCAAGCGAGTGTGGTGTCTGACATCCGTTTTATTCGACGTGACTCGACAGGGAAGACATTGTTGGCTTTTGCAGAGAATGGAACAGTTCTGCTCTTACGCCGCGACGTTTCATCTTTTGTGGCTCTTGGTCAGTGGCGACCACATCGAGAGGGACTTCTTACGACCGCTATGGATGATGCGGAGCGTCGTCTTTGTACTATATCCAGTGATGGAACAGCGTTTTTCTTTAATATTATGGAAGACTTATCAGCTTTAGAACCGATTGGATTTTGTACATTGCCTTTGACAGATGCGAGCTGTGTTGCCTGGGATGATGCGACAGGAACGGTCCTTGTAGGTTATCAATGCGGCCGTCTCCTTGCAGTGAAAGCACTCACCTTGAAGGATGTAAATCATCACGCTGGTTTTGAAGCAAAGTGTCACTTTGCACTTGTTGGTTTGCGTCAACGCAAGTGCCGTGAACGTCCTGTTGATGCCCGCTCCGCTAATGCAGAGCGTGGTGACACGGACATCGCCCTCGACGAGGAGGAAGAAGAGGAAGAGGAGGAGGATGTGGGTCCATGGCCAATACACTGTGTGGTTCCATTACCCGATGGATCGTTTGTTATCGGCTCCGGGGGTTGTGAGTTATTATATCAATACACAACAAGAATTCGCTATAATGGGGTGACAGACCTGCCACCATTACCAGCGACAGGAATTGAACCACCAGACTATGTGGAGGAGCCAATGATAAATCTATGCTACCGTGACTGTACTCCTACCGCGGCGAATCTAAGTTACTCCCGGCGATTACTTGTTATTCGATGCCAAGGTGCTTTGACACTCCTACGCGAAGTGAACTCCAACGGTCACTTTTCACATGCTGTAAGTATCGCAGCCGCTTCACATGATCGCACTGCAGATCATGTAGCCGTCGCGGTCGCCTCATTTGATGACACTATGCTCGTTTCTGTGGCCGCAGATGGTCTCGTTGTGGCTCAGAAAATAGATTTCCCTAAACCGTCAACAATTCCATCCATGACACCGGAATCTATGGCAAAGACTCAAAGTGTGGCGGCACCACCACCACCACCACCACCGCCATTGCACGCTACAGAGTCTTGTGCGCCGACGGAAAAAATTTCTGTTGTGCCACTTTCTATTCAAGAGCAAAAAGAAGAGGATGACCGACGGCGTGCGGACGAGGCTAAACAACGAGAGTTGGATGTTTTCCTCGCAAAATTAAATGTCCTACATGTGCGTTATAGTGCTATCCTCAACGAAAACGCCGCCGCCCCACCCTCAGCTGCACTTTTATCCGACGAATTAGTACTTCATCCCTTGATTAAGGCGGAACTTGACGCGGAGCGGGCCAAACGTGTGGCGGAAGCACGTGGAGAGACTGCCTTAACCGTGGCCCGTGAGGAGGCTCGCACGCGTAAGATGCGACTTCGCTTTGTTGATAATCTTCTTTTTGATCGATTCCTGGTGCACAGCTTCTCGCAGGATTTCAGTGTTGCCTCGTTTCGCACAGCGGACCCTACCGGCGCGATTGAACGGTTTCGCGCAAAGATTGTTGAACTCGCGAGCGACGACGATGAGGACCCTGAGGATGAGGCTGGCGCGGCCAAGGGAAAGGCGTGTAGTGAGGCGGATCAGGGAGTAAACAGTGATGGCCGCGGTCATCTCAATGGAAAGGGAGATGGGATGAATGCTGAGGCGGGGAGTGATACCGGCGTCCTCGCCAGTGGCCTCCCCGATGAGAACGGTCACCCTGCGTTAACATCCACCATGCGACAATACTTTGATAAGATGGATGAACGACGCGCCGAGCGGGCACGTCGACGGGAAGGTCACGCTTCTCTACTTTCCCGTTGCCCCGACCCCGCAGCCGAGGCGGCAGAGTTGGATCGGGAAGTGAAGGATGCCATTTCTACCAGAGGTGAATGTATACTACGCACGGATGCAGCATACCGCGCCGCATTTCAGCGACCCTCGGCCACGGCGAAACTGCATCAACTTATTGCTCTTGAAGAGCGTCTTGTGAGGATGCGATCGGGCTTTAACGTACGTCTCACCACGATGCGAGATGAGAAGGCGGCACTCTGCAAAAAGCTCAACAAAACTCTCCGTCGTATTCGTGCCATTAATAGCACACTACGTGACGAAACCAACACCGGCGAGGAAGATTTGAGTTTGACACCGGAAGAACAACCCGAGAAACGATTTGAAATAAATCGTGCCGGTCTAGATGCGTATGCCGTGGCACGGGAGCGGGAACGAGCGCGGTTGGAGCTTGCCAAGAAAGCTGCCCGTGGATTTGGTGCGGACCTCGCAGGTGAGCAGAACGCCGATTCCAAAGAAAAGGAAAAAGATCGGGAAGGCATCGTTATGAGTCGCCGAACCTCCCCTATTGCAGATGGGGGCAGTATTAGTGTGGGTGGGTCGCACAGTCGACCGCGTTTCGGTCGCTCTTCAAATTCTGTGCCCCTTCGTGGGTCGCGTACGACAAGCGCCGGGCAATCGGCCGCTGCGATACGTGAGCGAATGGATCAGGAAGTGCGTCAGCGTCTGGATAATGTCCGCCTCACAGAGGCTGAGGAGGAGGCGGCGCAGGTGGAGCGTGAGCGACTAGTGGCGGAGCGGTCTCGTCTGCGACTACAACTCGCGAAACGCACGAGCGCCTTTGATGCGCAGTTGTTCACGCTGTACAATGACCGAGTTGCGGTGGACGCCGACCTTTGCCTCGCCCACGCCCGTGCCCTCCTGCTGTTTCGTGAGTACCAGATGCTTCTCGTCTTTCGACAGCGAGAGCGGGAGTTGCGGCAGCGATTACACGCCGCACGCGGCGCACGTGATGCCCTTCGGCGGGAATTGACAGAAATGCAAGGCACCACACGGGAGCAATCCGTGTCGCTCGATCGATTGCAGGCCGACACCCGCGTGAGCCGACATGAGGCGGAGGCTTTTATTGCCGCCAACTTTCCGGCGGAGCATGTAACCTACGTGACGCGTGTTTTTCTTCGCCAGGTGAAGCGCCGCACAGGAATGGGCGATGCCGCCGACGACGACGACGACATCACGAGTGACGACGAGGACGAAGACGAGAGTGGTAATGCGGCAAACGAAGATGACATTGGGGAGGAGGTTTGCCCGCCTGGGTGCGCGGAGGACCACTGGCGTGAGGTGTTGGAGCGGCGCGAACATCGTCTCGACCTGAGCGATGCCGCGGCCGCGCTGCGTCGGCGACAGGAGGCGACCCAACGCCGCATTGACGCCCACGCAACCTCCGCCACCGAGCACGACGAGGCGGTGGCGGTGGCGCAGCGGGAGTTGCTCGCCTTTCACGGCGAACGCCGACAGCGACTCAATGAACTCGACACCCTTGTCGCCCTCCGCTGCGGACAGGTGCGTTGCCTCCATCCAGATGGTTCCTACCCCGTCTCCCTGCGCCGCGACGATGCGATTGTGATAAGTGATGCCGTCGTATTCGGTCTGCGTCAACGCATTGAACAGATGGCGGAGGAGAAGTGCGCCTGTCGTTTAACATTGCGTGGTATGGGGAGTGATCTCACGCAGCACCAGCGTGAGCGTACCGTTTGGCGCGAACGCCACGCACAGTGGGAGGAACGCATTTACGATGCCATGCTTCTAAAGTTTGGCCAAATCGTTGACCTTGAGCAGCTCGAGTCATCGAGTGGGTGCCGTGAGGTGGAGGAGCTGCGCGAGCGACTCCGTGCGGAGGAATTGCGTTGGGAAGCGCAACTCCGTCTCTGTGACCGCCGCATTGTCGCCCTCCGCAGCGAACTGCAAGGCGGGCTGACGAACAACACGCATCTCCTTCATGACTTGGGCGACCAGGAAGCAGATAGGCAAGAGGTGGAGCTCTCCCTCGCGCAGGCAACCCAGAAGGTGGTGAGCAAGATATACGACGGCACGAGTGTCGCCACGGCAGCGGATAGGAAAAACCTCCGCCTACTTGTCGAGGCACAACAGGAGGAAATTGAAGCGCTTCGAGCGGAAGCGGCTATGTTGCGAAGAAAAGGAGGCCACGTGTACGCACCTGCGGGACCATTTCCGACGACTTCGAAAATCAATCATTAATGTATGTACCCTTGATGAGACGCACTATATACTTTTATAAATATATATATATATATATATATATATATTTATAAACAAATAAATATATGTGTGTATGTACATATTGCTTTTTTTCTGTAGTTTATGTAAATAATCGTCTACACACGCGCATCCAGAATAACAAGAAGAAGTTTTATTGGTATATTTACCGCTCCTCTCGTGTTATCCTTGTGTCTATTTCTTTGTTTCTTTGCTTTTATTTTTCCCCTGTTGGAATGGAAGGCTCTCGGAATAGGTCTTTGGGTAAAGGGAAGACAAGAAAAAAGAAATAAACACAAAATAGAAATACAACGAAATCAAGGGCAGCAACGAGGACGAAAAGAGAAAAAAAAAAGGATTAGAGTTCAAACCGAAACTAAAATATTTTTTTTTTCTGTGTGTGTTCTTTTTGATTGTATTGCATTCATTTCTTATTATCACTTATATATACACGTGTACATAAATTGATTGTAGTTTGTAGCGTTGAGTATATATATATATATATATATATATATATATATATTTGCTTTCCTTTTAATCTAATTTTCCCTTTTCTTTTCCTCTTATGATTGTTTCTGTTTTTTGTTGTTGTTGCAATTCGTTTACCCAAGTTGAGGTTATCCATTTTCGTTTCAGAAATTTGGGTTTCAAATACTAAACATCAAAACAATAAGAGATCAGGTTCTTTACTAGAGTAAGAAAAAATAGGGGAAAGATAAGAACAAAGAAAATCCATATAAATTCAATCTAGTAAAAAGAGGGAAAGCAGCAACGTGAACAACAACAAAAATTGAAATTGTTGGACTAAGAACGAGGAGAAAAAGATAGGAGCAACAGCAAAAAAAAAAAAGGATATAATTTGAAGTATATTATACTTTGTTATATACCTGTTGTATTATTTGTAAAACGAGGAACAATAAGAAGAAGGGAAATAATTTTATCTTCTGTTTTTTGTTTGTTTGTTTGAAGTAATCAGAAGCTTTTTTTTGTTTTCTTTGGGCTTTATTCATTTCAGCAAACAGGGAACGAAACAATATACATATATATATATTTATATATTTATATATAATATTTATATAAAAACAACAACAAAAAGTCGAAAAAAAGTTTGGTACAAATCAAAAAAAAAAAAAGGAAAGGTACACAGCAAAAAGGAAAAAAAAAAAAAATACTCCACGCAAATATACAACAGTAATAAACAAAAAAAAAAAGGAAAGGATAATACTTTACGCAATGTCTTTGTTTGGTGAAGCTCTTCCCTTTGAGGATGACACCGCCACTTCTCTCATTCGACGCGAGGGCTTTCCACCCAATGGTTCTTATGATCAAATGCCCCAAATGTATGTCTGTCCCTGTTGCAGTGCCATCAGCCCCACACAGGAACGCGAACGCTTGATGCGCACTGCAAAGGAGGAGAAGGAATTGGAGCGTCGTCGCCTTCTTCAACTTGATGTATTTGATGAGCGTGCAAAACCGCTGAGCAGCTCCTCAAACCGGCCACGTAACGCAACGCAGAATCACAACCATCTCGGGGATGAAGAACAGGATAACCGTCCGTCTGTGCCCCCGCCACCGCCAACTATTGATGATCTCCGAAAAGCTCGTGCAAACGCGAACAATACAAAACTTATTGTTACAGTGCACCACGGTAAGGGCATTAATGTTGACCCACGTGATCCTGTCTCTGTCCTTGTGCGCTGTGGTGCGTTTGAAGGGCAGACGGCGAAGGTGCCTCGTGGAAAAGGCCCCGCCTGTACTTGGGAGGAACTCTTCGAGTTCCCTTACCCGAATGAAGAGGAGCCCCTTGAAGTTCTCGTCCTTGACGATGCTCTCCCTGCTGATCGCGATCACCTATTTGGGGGTATTGTCATCCCTCCCCACGCACTGCGTAATCGTCAGCGCGGCGATGAGGAATCACTCCCAGTTTGCTCAGAGGAGGAGATGCACCGCAGCTATGGTCGCATGAAGGAAACCCCAATGGGGGCCATCGTTGTTTCTTGGTACGTGAAACGCGCTAATGACGAGGTAGAGGAGGATAAAGCACGCCAAAATCTTGAAGGACCCGTTGATTGCGTCTTTGTTGTCCATCGCGTTTTCCAGTATACAGACAACGGATCGATGCCATACTCGGGTGGTGTTTTGTGCGTTTTGCGTGACATGGATGACAATTGCTCCGAATCTGTCCTCCACCTCCCTGGCTCAGAGGGTAATACATCTACCTCACCATACTACACAAAGGAAGGCTTTGACTACCTTCCAGAGAATCCAGCCCAGCTCATGCAGCTTATCACAGGTAAGAAACTCGGTCACGTCCTTGTCTGCGTCCCCAAAAATGAAGATGGCAATGGAGAAGGAGAGGAAGAGCTCCTTGTCGTTGGCGCTGTTCCACTCGACTTTGAAAAACTCTACCACAAGGGAACAGCTGTGCTTCTCGTTGAATCCAAGGCTCGGGAAGATGTGCTATGGGGTGAAATATCCCTTGAGTGGCAACTTATCCAACACGCAGAAGTGCAAAAGGCCCTTGAAGATCCACGTGGAAGCCAAACAGATGCCCTCAAGGACCGCGCGGATGAAGAAGGGAAGGGACCGACTGAATCGCTCTTTGTAACAATTGTACGAGGTTTGAATCTTCGCAACCGTGATGGTGAACCTATCACCACAGCCCAGGTATCTGTTTTTGTGGGCGACATGGAGGGTTCCACCTTTGCGTCGGCTAATGAGCTGGAAGACGAAAATGCAAACGTAGTCCATTGGAACCAAGAGGTTCGCTTCATTGAAGTCGAAGGTGGGCATTCCTCGATTGAGCTTGAAGTTGTTGAGGATAAACAACCAATAAGCAATGGACGCTTCGAATTGAACGACGATGAGGCAGCTATTGTTGTTAAGATGCATGACCCATATGACGAGGAAAATGAACTCGGTGAGATAGTGGTGTCATACAACCGTGTGCGCTCCAGCGATCCTGATGAACCCAAGAATGGTTACGATAGCCACTACAATGAAGGAAAAGATAAGCATGAAATACCCGAGGACGGCAACAAGAACGAAAATGAGAGAGAACTTACGAAAAACAGTGAAGAAAAAACCTCTACGCACAAGGATTACGATGATGAGGAGGAACCTCAACCAGATAAAAATGCGCCAATGAGTGAAAGGCAGCAAGAAAGGACCCAAAAGGACAACGAAGAAGGAATCTACCCCAATGAGGAAGACGAAGACCAGTACCGTGAGCTGGATGACGAGCCACATGAGACCAAGGGAGAGGATACCCAGGGAAGCGGGCAGCACAAAGGGGACAGTGATGACTACCGCGAACTTGATGAGCCAGAGGATGATCATGTAGGCCAGCAACAACGTGAGGGTAATGAAAAGAAGAACGAAGAAGGAATCTACCCCAATGAGGAAGACGAAGACCAGTACCGTGAGATGGGCGACGAGCCACATGAGACCAAGGGAGAGGATACCCAGGGAAGCGGGCAGCACAAAGGGGACAGTGATGACTACCGCGAACTTGATGAGCCAGAGGATGATCATGTAGGCCAGCAACAACGTGAGGGTAATGAAAAGAAGAACGAAGAAGAACGCCCTGAAGAAGACGAAGACCAGTACCGTGAGCTGGATGACGAGCCACATGGTAATGAGAAAGTGAAGAAGAATGAGGCTGCTCGTGAAAAGGCAAAGAAGGATGGTGCGGCTGCTCGCGGTAAGCCAAAGAAGGATGATGAAACAGCAACTCGTGGTAAACCAAAGAAGGACGATGATGCGGCAGCTCGTGAAAAGGCAAAGAAGGATGATGCGGCAGCTCGTGAAAAGGCAAAGAAGGATGATGCGGCAGCTCGTGAAAAGGCAAAGAAGGATGATGCGGCAGCTCGTGAAAAGGCAAAGAAGGATGATGCAGCAGCTCGCGAAAAGGCAAAGAAGGATGAGACAGAAGCGCGCGAGAAGGCAAAGAAGGATGAGACAGAAGCGCGCGAGAAGGCAAAGAAGGATGATGCGGCTGCGCGCGAAAAAGCAAAGAAGGATGAGACAGAAGCGCGCGAGAAGGCAAAGAAGGATGAAGCAGCAGCTCGCGAAAAGGCAAAGAAGGGTGATGAAGCAGCAGCTGATGAGAAGGCGAGGCGAGGTGATGAGCAAATGGAAGAGGATGCTCAGATGTACCCAGTCGAAGACGATGATGGTGTGAAGCAGAGGGAAGCGGCGGAAATACCGGCGCCTTCAAGACCGTGGCAAACTTCTCCGGGGATGCCACCAACTCCAGATCGAAGTAAAGTTGCCCCACGGCCAAAGGACGAAGGAATCAACGAGGCGCGACGACCCCAGCAGATCGCGGCTCCAAAGATGCCAGAAGTAAAGGGACCATGGTACCCTTCCGGATCGGCAAACAATGAGGAGCACGTTCCTCTTGCAAAACGTGAAAGCTTTCGTCAACGCGCCGACTCTATTCGAGAACTAGAGCGTCGTTCTCGAGGGTCCACGAAAAGCAGTGCGCGGCATTCGAGTCAAAACGCACAAAGCGGAAACGAAGTTACTCCACGGTGATAAGCAAGCGATTTGATGATGATGAGGCCAGTGGTGGCGCAAAAAAAAAAAAAAAAATTTTCCCTGTCAATTTTCTCATGGTGTATCATTCCGATCCTACATGACTGAATTATCTGTATTTAAATCAATAAAAAGCAATGCAAGAAAAAAAAAAATATATATATATATATATAAAGATGGAAATGTTGAAAATAAAACAGAAAAAATCTATTGAACATCACTTGTGATGGAATTCAATGTATGTTTTGAGAAAACGAAATACGCAAAATGGGCTGAAAAAAAAAAAGGATATATTTTTAGATATATGTATTTTTAGGTGGGTGATAGGAAAGTGTACAAAGAAAAGTAATTGAAAAAAACCTGGAAAGAAAGATGCGGGATAGCGTTGGTCTTTATGTGTGGCTTCCCTACGACGCTCAGCAATTGCTTTCTTTTCGGGTGTTTTTTTTTTTTTTTGGTTCAGCTTTCGCTTTTCCTTCCTAAGTAAGCTCCAACTCACAGATGTGCGAAAGCGCTGCATATTTTGTTTTTCCACTGTACGATATTGACCTGTTTTGTCAGTATCATGATGATTTTTTTGTTTTTACTTTATTTTATTTCGTTTCTACTATCTGAAATAGAGAGTGATAAGGGAGCTTTTACAAACGGAAAATGAACGCTTTCTTAGGTAATAAAGATGAAAAATATACAAAAGAAAACAGCAATCAAAATATGGTATCTTTTTTGAACCAATACCTTTCCCCTTTTTCTCCGGTTCATCCTTTTTTTTTTCCTGGAGGGTGAAACCCGCGTGTGAAGCAAATGAAAAGAATGAATCATGTGTTGCTCCAGGTACGTATGTTTACTTGTCAGTAGAAGACAAAAAACTTTTGTTGTTGTTGTCATCTGTGCCATCACATGACGTTTTTATTTATTATTATGATTTTGTAGGCATAAAATTCCGTGTTTCGGTCGCTATTTTTTTTTTTTTTGCGTGTATATATGTTATGGATTATACATATTTTTTCCCCATTTTTTTTTTATCCTTTCCATCACATGTTAGACGCTAGTCATTAGTGGCTTGTTTCGCGATGTCTCGTGGAAATCTTAGTGTGCATGTTTACCATGACAATCTAGTGGTTTGGGGTGGTCGTTTAACTGACCGAGTATGGTATTTGAATCTATCCACTTTTGAGTGGCGAGAGGGCCTTTGTAGTGGTGTATTTCCTCCCCCAACAAAGCATCACGCTTCTGTGGTTAGTGGTAGAAGTCTTTTTGTTTGCGGTGGTGAAGCATTCGATCAAGATAGCTCTGATGTACGTGGTGCGTCACACCTCCGCCATAATTGTCTGGAGCTCTTTGCGCTTGATTTGGTCACTTTTGAGTGGAGACAATTGCCATGTGAATGGAAACCGCACTCACGTTCCCATCACTCCTTGACAGCAATGGATGATCGTACACTTGTTGTAATAGGAGGAAAACCACACCAGAGTGAAATACTTGCGCATCATATGAGGGAGTTGATGTTAGGCAACTTTTACGCTATATACATATTTGACTTGGTTTCTTCTACTTGGCGTGTTTTTTCGCAAGCATCTTTTCCATGTTTATGGGGTCACAGTGTCCATGTGGTAAATGGTGAGGCGATGGTAATTTTCGGTGGATTTGAAACTACGCTTGAGATGGACGAACGAGGTAGTGAGTTACCTACCTTGGCGGCAAATAATTTCTTGCGTTTTCTGAACTGTCGTACGATGGAATGCTATTTTGTTGAACGCCATGTTCCAAGTCGTGTTTTTCATCAATCCCACATTTGTGGGGATGAACTGTATATTCTTGGGGGTTTTGCTATTGACGAAAAGCGCCTTGACCTCGTGCCACAATGTAATGCCATAAAAATATCATTAACGACATTTGACTGTTCTCCGATTTCTTTTTGCATGCAACACTGGTCATTGAATGACCTTTTAACGATTATGTACCAAAAAAAATTCATAGTTTTCAACAAGGCAGAGGACATATTTGTACGGAGAGATGAAGTGGGTGTTTGGGAGCGCTACCATTGCAACAAGAGTGCTCTGGCGACTTTCCCCTTGGGGTTAGATGGGGATACTGCAGAAGAAAAAAAAGAATTTCCAGCTATTGATTCTTTTCCGGAAAACCAACTACCGAGCCCTTCTCTCTCTCCTGCTTTAATGAATACCCTACGCCAACTGGGGTACCCATTGTAAGTGTGATAGAAAACTTGTCAAGCGGTTTGAACTTGTCTTGTATTTTTTTTTGGATCTTTTTTTTTTTGATGATATTGGTACTTTCATGAACCATAAATTAATATACATATTTCTACATATATATAGATATATATTGAACTCTTTTTAAAGTGATATTACACCTCTTGCTGGCGTTCTTGTGTGTATTCTTTTTACTCTTAGTGCTCTCTTTGTTTTGTTTATCCTTTATGTTTTCTCGCTCTTAACTCACTTTCTCTGTATGTTGAGCTGTTTAATGTAACATTTTTATGAAAGTCATTTATGAATCTCCATCGCGTTCTTTGTTTTGCGCGAGTTCGACCTTTTCTATCTGATGAGGACCCACAAGCAGGAGATGCCTCCCTTGAGGTTGACGCGAATAGACGCTGTGTCAGGGTTGGGCCTCGTGAAAGCTACTTTTTTGATGGGGTGATGAGCCCCTCAACGCCATGGCAAGAAATATGCAATGAATCTCTCGCAAGAATGATGCGTGAGGCGCTTACAGGATGTCAGAATGCTTTCTTGTTTTACGGGCCAACAAGAGGTGGTAAGACGTACACAATGAATCAACTACTACCTTTTCTTCTTCGTGGTCTTTTTCAGGCTTCAGAAGATGAACGTCTCATGTATGACACGAAATTGAGCATGCAATGCGTTGGCATCTGTCTGGAGCGTATAACGGACCTTATTGATCCGTTTAAAAAAGATCTACAATTAAAAGAGCTTCCTGACACGGGAGTTTACATACGTGGGGCAACAGAAGTGCCTATTGACACCATAGAGGATTTTAATTTTACCTGGGCTAAAGTAGACTCTTCTCGATCATGTAATGCAAACCGTCTAAATTCTTCAAGCACTCGTGGTCATTGTGTTGTTATGTTGCGGGTTAGACGACGACGCCGCAAACGTCCCGATCTTGAAGTATTTTCAAAAACAAAGGATGAGAGTGACACTTATTTCTCAACGGACGGGCGTCTTTACTTCGCTGATCTTACGGGATCTGAGGAGTTCAAAATTTCTAGTAGTGAATACATCCATGAAACAGAAGTCATTGCAGTGAATCAATCGTTGTTATCTCTTTCTACTGTGATAAATGCGCTTGCCAATCCAAAAGCAGCTCAAGTTCCATTTAGAGATAGTAAACTTACAAGACTCCTTCAGGAGCCGCTTGGTAAAAACGGTAATACCTGCGTCATCCTATGTCTTCCTCCATTACGAAGGTTTCTTGCTGAAACGAGGAAGGCACTCACATTTGGTCAACGAGCGATGAAAATTGTTCAACATGCCGAACCACGAAGAAATATAGACATGATGTCCTATCATCTCGAAGTGCAAAACTGGTTAGAAGAACGTGTGCATATTCTCGAAGCACAATTAATGCAACGTTCTTCATTAACCTTAGCCGATACAACTTCAAATTGCCACCAATGTGTACAAAAGGATATCCTATTGCAACGGCTATCAGGTGAAGTCAAAAAGCTAAATGAACAAATTGAACAAGCGAATATCGAAAATAGGCAATCCCTTAATCACCTTCGCGAGGCATTAAATACAGCAAATAATGACTGTGAATACTATAAACGTAGGACCAGTGGAAAATCTCGCCTCATGAGCAGCGATACATACGAACGCAATCTGCGTGCACTAAATGAATACTGGACCGGTTACACCGAGTCTCTAAAGCAAGAGATGGAGCGTATAGAAAATGAAAGAAATCAGGCTTGCGATGAGCTCTGTTGTTTATCAATGGAGGTTACCTATTTAAAAAGTAATGAACATAAACATGATTTAGATATTCAAGGAAAACCGCAAACAGAAGAGCACATAGACAAGTTAAGGAAGGATCATTCTATCTTATTTATAGAAGGTGATTCATGCAAACAAACACATTCCATGCACCTTTCTGGTGAAGATTGTGTAACTGTTAAAAAAATATTAGCAACATACAAAATAAAAAATCAACAGGAAGATCAAAAATATATATCCCTCAACACGAAAGGAAATGTACATATGACAAGTTCCTCAGTTCACGATTATGCATCTTTACAGTCAGATCTGGAGGAGTCACGGCGGCGCGCTGCGGAGATGGAAACCGCTGTTGCTGTGGCGAAGTCGGAGAGCGATCGCATGTGCGAGAAGCTGCAGTTGCGGTGCAGTGAGCTTGAGAAGAAGCTTGTCGACTCTGAGCACCGGGAGGACGAAATGAGAGCACTAGCTGAGCGGCTGCAGTGTGAAAAGATCCACAAGGGCCATGTGTATGCATCTTTACAGTCAGATCTGGAGGAGTCACGGCGGCGCGCTGCGGAGATGGAAACCGCTGTTGCTGTGGCGAAGTCGGAGAGCGATCGCATGTGCGAGAAGCTGCAGTTGCGGTGCAGTGAGCTTGAGAAGAAGCTTGCCGATGGCGTCAAAAATGAAATGGTTGGGGTGGCAACTCGAGTGAACTTTGTTTCTAAACCTGTGAAAAGATGTATTAGCTGCAATACACATCGCTCAGGGAATGGTGAAAATGAGTACTTTTGTTGCTGGCGACGCAAATTAATGTTTTCTGTTTCTGAGTTGTCATCACTGAATGAGTCGTGTCAAAGTCGTCGCACCAATGGTATCTCTCGTTGCACTTGTGTCTCAGTTGACGTTTCAAATGTTTGTAATGCTGGTATCTCTTCCCTTGAAAGTACACCAGTTGTTTTGAAATACGTAAGGGGATTGTCGTGATGGTGTAGATTCTATTGTGATGTCTTATTTTTCTTACTGAAGTGTGGTGTCTTTTTGTTGTTGCTCTTAAGTTGGATTATTCTTTGTTCTTAGGGTTGCTGTTGGTGTTTGTGTTGTATACTTTCTTTCTGGATCTAATTTTTTGTTTTTGTTGTTGCTGTTGCAGTCTTCAGTTCCAAAGAATATTTAAATAAAAATAATGTTAAATGATGATGTTACTAAAGATTTTCTAGTTCAGCATTCTTTACATGATGGCGCACCGCAACGAGTTCGACTACTGATTCGGAAACCGTTGTCTATAAGTGATTTACTTTCCCAAATTGAGCGACAAACTGTTGACCCGAAAATGGGAGTGCGCTCTCTGTCTTTCTCCAGGCATTGTTTTCAATCAGCTGCTCGACTTTTTGCGTTTAGTAGTGAGGAAAACAGTTTTATACCAGTGGAAGGAAAGACAACTGATATTTTCTTTGGATGTTCTCGTCTTTTAGTGAAAGACTCTAGTAATGTGATGTCCAACGCCCCGAGCAGCGTGACAACTAGAAGAAGTTACTATCCCAGTGATTCTATGAGCATGTGTAATGGAGAAAATCACGACCATAGTGCTTCAAGACCATTATCAGGAGCCAGTGGTATTACTTTGCTGAGGAATGGCCACAAAATGGTTGTAAAAGAGAATCCTATGTCCTCAGCTATGCCTCCATCGAGACCATCAACTTCGCGTTCTTGTGCTCTTGATCCTGTTCGGAGAGGTACTGGTAGGTTACTAGAGAAAATTGAATCTGCCAAAACACCTAAAAAAGTCTCCCAAACTCTGGAAATTATGCTACAGGTAACGGGTTTTTTGCTTCGTGAATATGTAGCCCGTGCAGATACTGATGTTATTGAACCCAACGAAGAAAGTGTTTGGAATTTAATTCAAGATGCTCTGAATCGCAACAGTGGGTGTCCTCCATGTACACTGGAGCACAAAATTGCTGACGCTTTCGTGCAGACCATACTACGTAGTGTTTCAAATGGTCTCGTTAGTCGACAGCGCAGAAGGACCATTCTGTCAGCTAGTCTACAGAAAAGTGAATGTACTGAGGAAAATGTCGAGAAGCGCAATGCTCACCCAACACTGTGAAAAAATACATTTGCATACTTCTACATATGTATATATATTCATTTCTATATATATATATATATATATATATATATAGAACTATGTAAATGTACATTAGAGAGTCAGCTTACCCTTTTTTATCCTGATGTTATTACTACATACTTTCATAAGGACAGGTTTTTTATACTAGATTTACTCACTTTGCTCGGTTTATAATTGAAGTTCTCATTTTTCTTTTAAAGAACGTTTTTTTTTTTTTTTTGTGTGTGTGAGTGTGCTCTTTTTTTTTTTACTGTAAAAAGTAGTGAAATAAATAACTTGAAATGCCAAAGAGCCTAAAAAAAAAAAGATATGTCTTTTGAGCCTATGCGTGCATACAAATGTAATAAAAGGTACCTGATATATATATATATATATATATATATAGCTACACCAACGAATATTAACATTTTAATTTTCTTGTTGATCTTACAAGAAGAAAAAAAAGTGAAATTTGTACTCGTTACCCTACTTTTTTTTGTCACATCGTAGTGCCTGAAACTTACATGTTTTTCTAATACTTGATGATATTTGGTTCTTTGTCTTGCATTTTTTTTTCTTTTTTCAAGCAATTGTTGCAAGTTTTCCTCACCTCTCGTTTCGTTCTTTATTCTTGTTTCTTTTTTTTAGTAAATTTATTATTATTATTATTGCTTGAGTGCTTTTGTGTGGTTTTACCAATGTCTGAGTCCTTTATTTCCCCGCAAACGATGAAGGTGTTGCTCGACTCAAAAGCTGAATCAAGACAAAAAGGTGCACATGAGGTAGCCACACGGACCCTTGCGGCATTCCGTGATGTTCCAGTAGACGAGGCATACGAAACTGTTTTGCAAGAACTCCGTGGAGTAGAACGAAACTTTCTCAAAACCACAGCCGCAGCGTACCGACGAGGAGGCCTTATTGCTGTTCGCGCCATTTTAAATGCGCTACCACGACGTACTCATCCGTATTCCGTGATTGAGTTTCTTGCAAATTTAGTGTTTGATAGCGTCTCAGACGTTGATGCTACCGTTCGATTGGCAGCTTTTGAAGCAGCACATGAACTTGTGCGCCGTTTACAGGCACAACTACTGGGTGTTTGCTTTATAGAAGTCTTCCGTAGTATGGCATGTGGAATTAGTGACAAAGATAGCCGTGTAGCGCTCATGGCACGTGAGGTTTCCGCTGCTGTACGAGAAGTGATGACAGGAAACGAATCCTTCGCCTTACCGATGGAGTTATTTGTAGATTTTGTTACTGATGTCCTATCACCTCAATCCAGGACTATGGATGCCGCATCGCTTGAGGCCCCAGTTGTACAATGGTCTCTTGAATGGATTCACCACGTTTTAGATCTTCCAGGGGATGACCTCATAGTTGTTTTATGGCGATTTCTCAAACCTCTTTTACTACTATCGGGAAATTATGGAGCAGAGGTTATGCGACTTGTACATAAGTGTTTACGTGATACAAGGGATGCTTTCTCTCGCAAAGTGGATGTGGATTTACCAAGTCTTCTTTCCATCTCTGCAGCATCTGTGGAAGAGGCTGATATGTCTGTTACCAAAAAAAATGCATTGGAATGTATACTGGAGTTGCTAGATATTGGAAAGAACGAGTTGGTTCACCTTACCCATCAAGCACTTGCAGCAGCGTTGCCTCAACTGGGTTCCAAAGTTCTCGAAACACGAGTTGTGGCACAAAATGTGAATAACAGACTTATGCATCTTGTCGCATCCCATTTGGAAGGCACACAATCTGTGCCATACGATGGTGTGTTGAGGATAGCAACTAGTTGTTTGACGGGTCGTGGAACCGAGGAAACGAGAGTTGCATCATTGGAATGGTTAACTCTTGTCCTCCACGCTGATCCAGAGGTGGTGAAGCGTGGATTTGCGAACACTTTTGATGCTACTCTTTTTTTACTATGTGATCAATCTGCTCATGTAGTCCATAAAAGTGTGGAAACATTATGCCTTATTTCTGGTGAAGAACATTTTGATCATTTTATAACAAGACTTATTGATCTTTTTCGCGTCAAGGCAGATGTCCTTCTTCCAAAGGCTCCTACTATTCTGAAACAACTTCAGCTTCGTTATCAGGATGAGGATCTTGGAAAGTGTGAAAAATTATGCCTTAAAATTGCTGAAGTACTATCGCTGGAGAAAGATAAAAGATTTGTTGAGAAAATTGTGATCACACTTAACACTATGCTCTTGACTTCAAGGGAATTCCTTCCTTTAAGAGAAATATTGCGTCGTGGTTCGCACGACGAACGCGCGTGGAATACTTTTTTCGGTATGTACATGTGCTGGCGTTACAACAGTGTTGCTACTTTTTCTTTATGTCTATTGTCTCGTGCGTATTACCATGCATTTCAACTTATTCAGATGATTGGTATATCAGAGATGTCAGCTAATACTCTTCTTCAAATTGAGAGACTTGTTCAACTTATAGAAGCTCCCGTTTTTTCCTACGTTCGCATGGAACTAATGGAACCATCTAAATGTCTTTCGCTTGTTCAAACCCTCTTTGCCTTGCAACTCATTTTACCACAAAGCTCGACCTACTACACTCTTCTTTACCACCGTTTAAAAATGATTCCGAGTTTAGCAAGCCTTGAGCGCGGAACACAAACCTTGAGTGGCGCAGAAGAAACACAAAACAGCAAATGGAATGAACTGTTACAGTTAAGTAAAGATGCACAAGAATGCATTGCAGATTTTGAGCGTAACCTTTTTTTGCAGCGCCTTGGAGACACAAACCTTACTTGATTTTACACTTACCGTTACTTCATCATATATATATATATATATATATATGCGTTTTTTTTTCTTAGCAAAAGAAATCTTGTTTCTTCGATTCCTTTTTATTTGAATTTTTTTTTACAGGCATGCCCTTTCCAACACTGTCATCCATTGCTTCCCCATCCTCCCAATTATTATACTTACAAATTGTCTATGAAACTCTCTTTTTTCACTGCTTTTATTGTAATTTGATTTTTCTCTTTCTTGCTCTTCCAAAAAAAATTCTCTTTATCCTGTATGATGAATACAACTAAGCTCAAGTATTATCCTCAAAGAGTTGAAAATGTCTGCTTCCGCTGTGGCCCAACAGGCTATTCCTAAAGCTTTTCCAAAAATGCTTCACCGGTATGTTGGAAATGGCCGCCTTTTTGAATTTCTTAAGCCCTACGAAAAGTATTCGGCCATTGCGTACCTTAACTCGGTTTATAACGCAGCACCGCTATTTAAGTGGTCTCTCAGTATTGTTCCGCTCTATGGGATTTTTGTGGGAAACCCTCCGGTTGAGAAAGTGGATTTCAACTCAAGCGCTGCTCTTTGTGCGACTGGTATGGTATGGTTTGTTTACGCCCTTCTTATTCAGCCTCAAAATTCCGGCAGTCGCTCCCTTGCGCTGGTGAACGTTTGCTTAGCTTCCGTAAACGGCTACAACTGTTACCGCAGCTGGTCTTATAATCGCCAATTAGCTTTAAAAAATTGATGGAGCAAATTAAAAATAAAAGCTCTACAAGCAAACGATTACGCAACAATCACATGCCTTGGCACCAGCTACTCTCATTGGTGTCGTTACGTATGTAATTGAGTAAAATGATGCGTTATTTATATATATATATATATATATATATATACATTTAATATGCATGTATATACACATGAGCTTCCAAGAGAGGAGCTATTTTTTTTTCTTTATAATTATTACTATTATTCTTTTTTGTCGTTTCCTACTGGAGTTTCCTGAATTTATGTGTTTATGTTATCCTCTCGTTTGTACTTTTTTTTCTCTTGTTTTCTTTTGTTTGTTCATTTGCTGCTAACTTCTCGCTTTTCCTGGCGTTACTGACGCTCCATGTGCACACTCACATGCACCTACAGCCCGTTTTATTTTTACATATATATATATATATATGGTGATTGGTAGTAAAAATGCGACGGAGTTGTGTTTTTCTTTCTTCTTTTAAGCATCTGCATTTTCGTAGACGATCCACTTCGGGAGGCATTAACTTAAATAAAGGACTTCTAACAGATCGTGAGCGTGGTGATCCATTTACTGAGTCATCTGTATACCGAAATAAAAAAAATGTTACAGCCATGGTGAAGACAACGGCTAAGATGGAAATGCTGCGCCGCGAAGAAAATAAAAGAACTGAAATGGAAAAATTAAGCATCGATTCTTCGACAGAACAAGAGATGATTCGGGGCAGTTTGCGCCCGTTGAGCAGCGATGAGAGAGCTGCATCGAACATGTTGGATAAAGAAGAACTTATGCATTCATCCATTTCTTCTGAGTATTCAGCTTCCCTTCGTAACCTCATGGAGAGGGAAGTAGATAGACGAGATCACATGATGGACAAGTTTGGACAACCTCCCACTGCCAGAGAGTTTCATCGCCTATTTAAACGCGTGCGTCACCTCGATGATGTAGATAATGCGACCCAGCAGTATCAGAAACGTCTCGTGGAGGAGTGTGGTGTTTACCCTCATATGCGACTTGATGCTTATATGCTGGATGATGATAAATACTTCCCTGACTGGGTAAATGCACTTCCATATAGCATACGAGATCGTGTAAAGTATGGGTCTTTAGGCATTACAGAAGAAGATGAGGCTCTTCGCGTAACGATAGGCCGTCTACCTCTTGATAAGAGGAAACGTGAATGGGAGCGTCTGAAAAGGGCGAAGGAGTATAAGGCAGCAAAGTCGGAAACACTTACATTTTCTGAATTACGTGATGCTCGGCAGGGAAAGAGACGATTTCACTGGCTTCAAAGAAAACGTCAAAAACGAGCCTCGTGCCTTCGTCGTCTTGCTTTACGAAAGTCGAATTCATTGGAGCTCTGGCCATCCAATGTGGTTGACTATAGTAGGCGCATTGCATTTATTGCTCAACACGTGGAAAACGGAGTAGACACTAAGGGTCAATGGCCCCTTGATAGTGAAGAACTTGCTCGCGCTCGAGCTAAGCGTAATCAAGAGGAGGCAGAGAGAACATTTCTCATGGCTCCAGCTGAACGAAGAGTGCTTAAAAAAAGAGGGAATGAATCTATTATGCAAATGTTGCGTGACATTGATACACCAGAGAAGCCCTTTAAGCGACTTTCTCGAAAAGTCTACGCTAATCGTGTAAACGCCGTTGTACATGGAGATCAGGATGAGCATGGACGTAAATATAGAAAGATGCTATCACGCTCCAAGCGGCGCATGAGATCACATGAATCATTAACTGAAATTTCACTCGAGAAGGAAATACGAAAAGAACCACGAGTCTATTCACAAGGACTCAACCATACAGATGATGAGCACTGGCCAAAGCACACCAAATCCTGGGCGGATGGAATGCCTTCTATTCGTTATGCTTCCTAGGGTTTTTGATTACTTGCGGACATATTTTTTGTTGTTGCTGTTTAAAGGTTGCTGCTTTCTTATTATCGAGGAATGCGCAAACGAAAAGTCTACAAGTATATTTAAATATATATACATATATATATATATATATATATATGGGATTTATTTATCCAAGCAGTTTCTGGTGCCATGAACTTTTCAATTGTATCTCGTCCATTCTTTTTTTTTTTTGTGTGTAATATTTTGTATACATATATAATTTTTTTTTCTATTTTTTTTTTTTCCCTTCGAGATTCAAATTAGAAGTTTGATGTCCTCTAAGGTGCTTCTCGCCGATGGTTCAACTGGAATTTTGCATACATGGGAGTCGTACAGGTGCTTGGCGAGTGTGGGTGATAGCGTCTGGGCGTTACACTCCACTGGGGAGTATGTGGATATACGCGACCAACGCTCTGGTAAACTCTTTGATACTCTGCATTTACCAGAGACATGTTGTGAAATTCAGCGTGTAGTAGATCGTGTATGGTTTCTTTCTGCAACAGGAAAGATTGTGATTTATGAAGTGAATGGATTACTTTTAGGATTACTTGATTCAAATGTGGGGCATATTGATAGACTTTATGTACTGGAGAGTTGTCCCTCATTTTTAGCTTCAAGTCAAAAAGGGTCCTTTCATATTTGGAACGCGGCAAGTACAGAGGTACAAAAGACATTTCACTGCGATGATGCTAATATGGTTGCTATTTTTCCTCTGCAACCGTGGAAACTAATACTAACTGTTCAGGAGGATTGCATATCCGTATGGGATCCGGACGGCTATAAACGAGTAACAACGCATGCTATTGACCGTACTGTTGCCGCAGTGGTTTTACCACATTTTGAGTTGGACTCTTCCAAAGATCAACGCATTTTTTTCTGGACTGGCGGAAACAAATGGATAAGTGTCTTTTCTGTTAGCTTCTCTGGAATTGTTTGTATTGCAAAGGAACGCCTTATTCCGTGTACATCTGTGCGGCAGCTTGTTTTAATTTCTGCGTCTCGTGTTGTGTCATTGGATACTGAATTTCTTGTGACTGTGTGGGATGCGAAAAACTACTCACCAATACGCTTGTTTAAGATCAACACCGCATTCTCCCTGAATAATATCAATATTTTACCCTCGATTTTCTACATTAACACTATCGAAGTTACGACCGTTTGGACGTTGTGTGGTTCTTCGTGTCTCGCATGGGAAGATAATGAAATGCATATGTCTAATTCAGGGCAACGACACGATAAATTCCTAGACAGTGTAAACTATGAAGAGATACTTCTTCTACGAAAAAAAATTGCCTGTTTAATAGACATGATGGATGCATATCGTCGAAAGGTTTTAGAGGTAATTTCTTCTCCCAACTCTGATAGTAAACGTGCATCTGCAACTGTTATAGCCTTGGAGAAGTGTTTTCGTGATCAGCTTGCTGTTTTGCAAGAAGATAATGTGGAAACTAATAATAACTTATCGTCCACAAAAAAAACTTCTGAGATATTAGAGTTTTGGCGCCAAAAGTATATTCTTGAAAGGGAGCGCAACAGCCTTTTACTTCTTGATTTTCAACAAATGTCTCAAGCCATTCCAAACTCAGAGAATGAATTAAATGTGAACCTCAAAATTGCTGAAATTATCAAGGCGTACACTGCGTCACAGTCACGGGAGTCTGAGCTTCGAGGAAGGTTGGTTCAATTGGAATCCCAACTACTTGGTATTCCTGCGGTAGGACATAGTAACGAGGTGGAGACGTCAAAATCAAGCCAGACTTTTTGTGACGAGAAGGAAATGCACCGTCTTCGCACTATGATCGCTGAACTACAAGAGGAACTTCGATACTCTATTTCCGCAGAAGATACGTCAACCATGGCTCAGCGAGAAATTCAAAGACTCACTGAGACATTACGTCTTACTGAGGAAAAGCTTAAGTTATCACAAGAACGTGTTGAATCGCTGTCAAAGCGTTTATTTCTCACTGATAGCAAGAATAAGAAGTTACTTGAAACTGTTGAGGTGTTGCATAGACGTATTAAAATGGCTGAGGAAGATCGGATAGAGAATACACGTATTCTGGAGAGCCAACAACAGGCCGCTGCTGATTCAGAAGAGCACTGGAAGACAAAATTTTGTGAGATGGATAAGGAGTTGAGTCTTTGCCATCAGCATCTCGATGAGGGGATGAAACAGAAAAAGCTACTCTCTGTTGTGTCTGCTCAAAAGGAAGAGATTCTAGGACTACAGAAGCTCGTAGATGACTTGGAGAAAATGATAGCAAACAACCATGACGACAGTGTGGCTGCTTACAATGCCTTTGATTCTATTTCAGCTCTGTTTAAGTCACTCGAAGAAGACTCCCCATCTGTACGTCTGACCGAGATTCTGGAAGGTGTTGACCGTCGTCTGAGTCGTGTAGAAGAGATAGGACATATTTTAGGAGAAAAGGAGGATCTATTAGCTGTTAAGGATGATGAGTTACACGCAGAACGGAGTTCCTTAATGGCCTTACAAAAGCGTATGAAGCAGGTTTGTTCATTGTTTTCCAGTATACCATATAAGATAGAAGATATTGAGACACTCATTCTTGAATTGAACGAGTATCATGAACGCTATGGGGTCAGTGAGGAAATTCAAGAAGCTGTTGCGATAAAGATTTTGGAGTTAAAGGCTAATAGCCCCGATAATTACCCTCCTGTAGCATAGAGACAAAGAACATGTTATTCCGTCTCGTTATTTACTATTTCTTACGTATTGTGTTTTTTCTTCACTTTTAGTTCAGTAGAATTCTTATTTGTATTTTATATTTTTAGTATACTAAAGAAAAAGAAAAAAAAATTAGCGCCGTGTTATTAATATTATGCTTTTATCGAATGTGTCAATAATAAGGTAGTGAGAGGACAGACATAAGAAACAACAACAACAACAAAAAGGAACAGGCACATAATATTCTATGATCTTATGAAAAAAAAAAAAAAATGCAGCATAGACCTTTGTAAGAATAATTTTTTTTTTCTATGAAATCATGATATTTTCCCTTTTTTTTTCTTTGTGTAACTCATTCAAGTTTGTTTTATTCCTCTCACCGCGAAAGCAAAGCAACGAGAACAAAAAGAAAGTAATACTAATAATTTATAGCTTTTTCAACAAATCACACACACGCGAATATATATATATATATATATATATATAAAGAGAGAGAGAAGTGCGCAACATATAGAAGAGAAAAGAGAGAACTGTTACCATGTTTCGAAAAGGTTCAATTGGTCGGAAAGTATTGTGTGTCACGGGCCTCTTTGGAGCCTTGGGTGTGGGTGGCGGTTATGTCACTTATCAACGACGTCTCAAAGAGAATCGTAGTTGTACGGCTGAGGAATTCAACGCGCAACAAAATCAAAAAGATCTTCAATGGTGTTTTACCCACCTTCGCAACCCAAAGGAGCATCCTGGAATTCTTCTTTATCGTTATTCCACTTGCCCTTTTTGTGGAACCGCAAAGGCCTTTCTCGACTATTTCAAGATTCCACACACATGTGTTGAGGTGGAACCAATGTTTAAAAATGAAATTTCAATGTGTGCATACAAAAAAGTTCCACAGCTACAGTTTAATGTTCATGGCCACAATGGTCCTTTTCTTGTAGACTCTGACATTATTGTGACTACATTAGCGAAATACGTGGGTGTTGAGGCACAGTTAAAAGATCCTGAAATATGTTTGTGGCGTGAATGGGCCAGAGGCCCACTTGTGCGTTTGGTCACTCTCGAATTTAATTCTTCTCTATTCAAGGCATGGAGTGGATACTCTTATATTGACAACATTGACACTATTCCGCTTCGTAATAAACTTTTCTTGAAAGTTATTGGAGCACCTGTGATGTACCTCGTTGCACAATTTGTTACAAAACCTCGTCTTATTCAGTCTGGACATCTGCATCCCAACGACGATGCAAAAAAGCGTCTACATGAGGAAATCAACACGTTTGTTGAAAAGGCTCTTGTCAATAACAAGAAACTCTTTCACGGCGGTTCAAATCCGGATCTTGCCGATATTGACACCTATGGCGTCCTTCAATCTGTTCGTGGGCACAGGGTGTATGAGGATCTCGTTAAGGAGACAGCTATCAAGTCTTGGTTGGACCGGATGGACACAAAAACGGGGAAATAGAGCTATACTATATATATATATATATTATTGCTGTTATTGTTGGCTGTATGTGAGCGTGTGTGCTCTCTTACGGCGAATATTGTGGGACTTTTTTTTTTTCGTTAATATTCACACTAGCATCAACTGGGAAGTATAGACCTTTATGTATTAAGTAAATTATATTTAAAAAAATATATATATATACATTTTTTTGCTTCTTTGTAGGGTAAAGGAGTGAAGGGGGAGGGGTTGAACAGATATTGTACAAAACTTATAATGGAATAAAGTTGTTGTTGCTTTTTACGCTTTTTCTATCGAAATCAATGCACTGTTATCGTTTCCAATCTTCTTTTTTGGTCTGTCACACTTTTTTGCTCGCTCTTCACCTTTTTTGTGCGTTTTTTCTTTTTTGTTCGTTTCTGTTTCCTGTTTCTATTACTTTTTCACCTGATAGATAACTTTTTTTTTTCCCAAAAACAAATATATTCTTGATATGCAAAGGGTACAAAGCCCTCGCAAACGATGCGCTTTTTGTATGAAAAATGGTGTGCAAATAATTTTTTTAGTTCTTCCAAAGTGCAATTCCGCCGCACCGCCACCAACAGTAGCAGTGGAACCTGAGCCGTTAATGTTTTTCGACTCTGCTCCTCTGATTGAAACACCAAAGCCGATTAAGAGGATGAGCAGTGTTTGGTCAAGTGGTCAAGTTGTAACTCCATTGGTAGTAAATGGGAATGGTGAATTAGTTCGCTGCTCTCTTTTTAAGAAAATGGAGTTTACTGATTTGAATGATGCATACAATCAGTGTGGGCCTTTTGATGCTTACATTGAGTACCCTACCGTATTTGGTTGTATTTTGCTTGATAAGGTGTATTTTCTCGTCGCTTCCAAGGTTGAAGAAGCTGTTCATTTACCGTTTGGTCGCTCTATCCTACGAGTTGTAGGGACCGAGTGGGTTCCATTTGCAGTTCCAGGTGCCGCTATGCTACGAATAACACCTACTGACCGTAATAGGCTAAGGGAATTTCAGAATTATAGTTATGGAAAAGGTTATTTTTATTCTGACGATTGTGATCTTACGAAACCGTTTCCATTTGTCAGTGGTGACGAATCCCCAGAGCTTTACTGTGATTGGTCAGAACACTTGCGACAGCCATTTCGTGCACGAGGTTTTAATGATGGTTGCTCTATATTAATTCGCGGATTCACCGACGAAAAGACGGTTGATCTGAGAGATGGCTCTATCCTACATGTGATGCTTCTCGGTCGTCAAAATCATTTGAATCCAGGTCCTCGTTACCTTGGAAGGGGCCTTAACGAAACAAATGCCGTGGGAAATGATCATTTCTACGAATATGTTATGTGGAAAGAGTCTGCTAATGGATCTTTTTCATTTGCACGACATGTTATTCTTAGAGGAACTATTCCTGTTCGCTGGGCAACACAAATTAATGCCACAATTGCTGAACCCTCTATGGTCTTTAATCCAAATAAAGAGGAAGTTTTACGTGGTTGTGATGTATATTTTGAACGTGTTTTTTCGCAGCTTACGTCCCTCATCAAGTATGATGCTGCTGATAGTACCACCAATGTAGCTCCCAAACTACGTTGTGTAAATCTGCTTCGCCAAGGACCACAACATCCAGAAGGATTACTAGCAAGATATTTTTTGGAAGCAGTGAGACGATCAGATTCGACGATACGTCGTCGTTTTCCTAATGGTCATCTCGACCTTGTGCATGTGGATTGGCTTAATTCCGTCAAGGATTACGGTATTGATATGGCCACAAAAGTGTTCTGGGATGCGAGCGTAAATTTTTTGATTCAAAGCAATACAGAATCTCTTGCTACAGTTGGAACTGTACATGCGGATGGAAATGTAGAACGTTTTATGTGGCAAAGCCGTTTTGTCCGCGTTAACTGTGCAGATTCCTTGGATAGAACAAATTTGGGATGTTTTTTTACATGTATTCAAGCTTCTATTTTTATGTTACGCTCTCTCGGTCTTGGGTTAGATAGTTTTTTAGATCAAAAACCATTACCCTCCTTAAATGGACAAGAAAGTGCTGATGGTGATGGGTTTTCCGCTTTTTTAGTTCCAATACCAGGTGCCAAATCTGCTGTACCAAAACCGTATATAAATCTTTGGTCAGAAGCTCGTGACCCTTCTATTTATCCAGTATCCATTGGGCGTGCCCTTGCAGAATTACATGTTTATAATGGTGATGTCGTTGCACAACTTTATACAAACTCAGCTGCTATGCATGGTAATATATTACGTGGTATTTGTGGCTTAAAATCTACCGCTTCAAATATGGTAATAGCAACACAACGATTGTATGAAAATGTTTTTGAAGATAGAAAGAAGTTTCGTAGTATTGAGCTTTTGCTTGGGAGGAATAAAGATATTCATTTTCAATCCATGAGTCAAGTTTTTCTTACTCGTCCTGTGCCTTTTATAAATTGGGGTTGCGCGCTAATCGCTGTAGGTGTACCACAAGGGGTGCAAGTTTCTGAGATTGATACTGCTGTAAGAAACGCCTGGGATAGTATGGTTTTACCGACGCTGCAATCAGAGGGGCCACCACCTATTCCTAGCACGGCACTCTGCTTTGAAGTTTCCTTGCCTGAGGATGAGATGGAGGCGCATCAGGCATTTGCCTCTGCAGTTAGTCAAGTGAAGTTCGAAGATTCATCTCCCGTTGAGGATGAGGCCAATGTGCCGCTAGATAAGGAACAAATATGTGTGATTGAGTTTGATCTAGACTTATGCAGAGCAGTTGATGTGCCTAGATTACTTCGAGAACGGTCTGTTTTGAATGTGGAAGGCTCAAACGTTATTTTGGCGCCCTACACATATCCTATCCAGAACGCTGACGAGGGGTCATCGGGTCTAGTTCAAAAAGCGGCCAACTCATTGAGAAGCGGTATAAAGAGCTTCGTTCGAGGATTAAATCACTAAAAGTTGTCACGGCTGTTTTTGTGTGTTTGTTTGTTTTATTTTTGTTTGTTTGTTTTCTCAAGATTTTTTTGTTTAGTTTCACCTAGGTTTTTTTTGCATTTAGGCCAACGGTCACTTTAACAACAACAACAAGCTTTAGTGATGCATTTGTTAGTCGTTTATATATATATATATATTATTTTATTTTTTAAGGACCTTATTGTGTTTATTGCAATTGTGACCCTACGTATTTGGTTAACTGTTCACTTCTTGTTTTTGTTTTGTTTTCACACCCTTTTTTTTTTTTTCTTGTAGGCTAGAAAAGTAGATTTATATGATGCACTAACATTTTATATATTATCTTTTCCATTGGGAGCCTTTGCTGAAGGAGAAACGTGCACCACACCGGAAGCACGCATTCTGTTCGTTTGTGTGTGTGTGTATATGTGTGCGCAGGTTTGTTGCTTGATTGATAATACACATTGGCAGGGATGACGCAACCTCTTCAACTTCGAGAGACTATATTTAAGCTGAGTAGCAATAGTGGGAAAGCTATTAGAAGAAAGCACTATGGAATTATTTATTTTGTTTTTGTTGAAAAAGCCCCAAGAATATTTTACGAACGCCAAACTTCTTCAAAATCTCATGCGCACGCTGCCCCATGAATCACTTAAGAGCCTCTATCAATGGCTGAATCGTTTAACAAACCCTATATGAATACGGTGTCGTTAGTAATCGCCAGTTGGGATTCTGTTTTAAGATAGAATGTCCTTTTTTTTTTTTTTATGAAACAGCAGCTAAGATGTGGCTCACAAAAATTAAAAAAAAAGCGATACATTAAGCAACGGATAGAGCAATTTAAATTCAACATAAACTTTTTCAAAGAACGTGCGATCCCCCATCCTTAACCCAGAGTAACGTCACGTTTATTTTCTTTTGAGAGAGATTTTTTAAAGAGGACCGCCGCATGTTCCCTCTTAACCGATCGCCATGGAGAGATTAGGTGGTGATCAAGAAATGAAAAGGAAAACGTTCCTTCCGGAAGAAGTTAGCATTGAGAAAGGAAAAAAGAAAAAAGAGAGAGAGGCAGCGAAGATGCTTTCTTCACTTCTGATTAACTGATAATGTTCGTAATGAGGGTGAGTTGGCAGCTCAATCTGCTTAATTTGCTGAGAAGTTTGTTGGCGATTACTCAATTCTCCTTATTCTTGCGTCGAACACATATACATACTTTTCTATGTAAACGTTTTCGTAGACGACTTGGCTAAATAGACGGAAACGTTGTTCCGGTTGGGCCACAGTAGTTTAAATATATATATATATATATATATATATATATATATATGTAATTATGGATTATTTGTGTGTGTGTGTGTTAGGTGAGACAGTTTCACCATGTATATATGTATGTATTTCCGGTTTCTTCCTTTTGATAAAGAGAAAAGGTTTAGTGCAAGAAAGCCACAAAACAAAAAAAAGCAACAATGAGCAGCATTAAACCAGGAGACGTTTTTACCTTCCTCAAGCAAAAAGTTGCTGTTTTAGAGGATCCTTTCTACAAAACCACCGTCGCGTCTCAGGACGTGGATTTGGTCTTAATCCACCCGCTCCTACGTCTGGCACGTACCAGTAGCAGGTTCTACGCTGCAGCAATACAAAAAAGCAAATTTGAGGGTGGTTGCCTCCTCCTTTATCCATTTTCCGAGCTGTGCAGCGACCTCGAGAATTGGCAAGGATCACAACTTCTGGAGGCATCGTTTTCTTCGTCTACCAAAGCAATAACTTTTTTCTTTCTTCAGTCAATGGTCCATTTTCCAAGCGATTACTTTATGCAGAGTATGTGGAGACGTGTCTCCACAAGCGCAAATAATGTTTTCAGCAAGACGACAGGGGATTTGCGCCTCGCCACGCTCTACACACGTTTCCTGTCGGAGGCGGAGTGTGTTTTTGACCACAGAGGGCGGCGCCTCACTGTCAATGATGTGAGTGTGGAGTTCCGCACTGTGCTCGAGCTTTGGCAGGGATCGCCTCTCACCGACGTGCAGTGGTCGGAGAAGGCCGACACTTATTTTTTCTTTTTTGAATTTACTACGGTGATGTTACATCGGCACTACTTCTACCCGCGCACCGATGTTCCGCCTGAGGGTTATTATACCGCTATGTTTTTGACCATTCGCAATGGGCAGCCGGTGTCGACTCGGTAACTGGTTGCGCGTTTTCATGCGTCAACGCGCTCATAGAAAATGATGGAAGGAAGGAAACACATGCATGCATGTAATACCACTCTTGGCTTATTATTGTCATCCAACGATTGCACATAGTAACCGAAGAGAATGACTCACGGACAAGGGTACAAAAAGGAAAATAAATATCAACGCAATATTGAGTTTCGAAAAAGGTGTATTTCTTTTTCCTCTTATAAAGGATCGTTATTGTTTTTGGAAGCATGATGCACCACACGTATTATAGTCACATGGTAATTTTTTAGCATTAACAAGAATAAAAATAAAAAAAGATCCGAAGGCGAACAAAAAGGAAATGACGAGTCGACATTTTTTTCGAGAGGAAAATTTCATAGTAGGGGGAAAAAAAAAGAGAATTTATTTGACAATTTTAGACTTCCTTTTTTTTTTTTTAACCGACCAATAAAAAATATATATATTACTCAAAAATACGTTAAACAATTCAGGTCATTTTCTTATTTCTTGACAATCTATTAATAAGGAAATAGCGCAGAACTCGGTCTTCGAGCAAGATTGTAAAATTGAGCAAAAACAGAGGCTTGGGAAACTTAACATTTAATTCCAATGTCATTCACACCAGTTATTCTTTTTGCTGTCTTCTTTATCTTTTTTCTGGCAATAGAAATGAATAAAATCTGTTTTTCTCTTACATACAACATGACCCATAAATAATTACGCTAGTACTTGTGTAATTTGAAAGGAGATGTTTCAGGTTGTTGTATTATATATATATATATATATATATGTTTTCACTCCAAGTCGTAGGTTTAGGTCTTTATTTCCTTTCTTTTTTTCCTTATTTTATTTTATTTTATTTTATTTTTTTTTTTTTGACTCAAAAAAAAAAAAAAACGATGAGTATTGTCACTTCCCTCTTTTCCGGTTCATAACAACCAATAACCTCTTGTGTGTCTTTTGATAAAATATCATGACGAGGGGAAAAAAAAAAAAAGTTAAAAATTCTTTTTTGGGTCAAATAAATAATGCCACACGGTAGCGGATGTTTTTCATTTATAGAAACGAGTATAGTCTATTGGGATCAATTAATGCAACAGCAAGATAGTTGTCCTCTTTTTTTTTTTGCTCCCTTCTTTTTTTAAAATTTTCATTTCTCTCATGATGCGCTGTAATTCACTAAAAGCTGTTATTATTGTTGTGTGTGTTTATTTGCCTTTTCTCTAGCACCGCACCCAATGCTTTCGAATTTGTACATATATATCTACTCGTTTTGGGATTCTTGCGTTGGATTGTGTATGGTTTCAACATTGTTTATTTCATTTCCTTTGTTCTTCTTTTAGTTGGCATCCAAATCCTAGTATCTAAGCGACTCACGAACAAGCCATAAAGTTTATCCTAACCAGACTTTTACACAAAAGGAAGGGTAAAACAATAAGTATGAAGCAAGTTATTCTCTTTTTTATTCCGCACAACACGATGCATTCCAACAAAAACAAGAAAAACAGCTTGATGACTAGCAAAAAAAGGGTATACTACCTTCATTACGACTTCGTGTATGGTTTCTTTTTGTTGTGATGTTTTACAACCTAACTGTTGCTGCTGCTGCGGATACAACACACAAATCTATCGAATTCCACAGAAATGACGATTACGGCGATGCCGCCGCGGCAATAGATGCACTCTTGACGGAAAATAACAGTGTAAAAGTGAGTATTACAGGATGCGTCCCAAGCGTTATACTCTTCAATAAAAGCATTACATATTCCTGTGGGGTATCGAATGCCAGGGAACTGCAGGACAAAAATCTATGGGCGAGTTTCTATGGTTCCAAGGGTGACCTTACTGCACCATGGCCAGCCACACTAGACCTTGAAAAAGGTTTGGTTATTTTTGTCGTGAATTCTGAAGGCTCACCAAAAGCTACGAAGTTTGTTATCGCTGAAAGTATAGAAGGCACACAATAAGCTATCAGCAACAGCATTAAAAGGCGTTTCTTTCAGCCTGGTGGAACAACCGTTGCGTTTATAAGTCCAGAGTATCATTGAGCGCCTTCCTCACTAGACAGTGCTACAAACTTCCCAGCTGATAACTCCTCACTGAACTATGCTGTTGTGCCTTCTGGCATATTAAGCCCCAATGATTGTAATGGGCAGCAGGTGTGTTACTACAAAAAAGACAAGGCGGTCATGCTTCCTGGGAAGTACCGTGTGTTTCTGACTGCAGACAGCTGGAACCGTCAGTGGATGCCGTCGGGATCTTCGCTATCCGTGAGGGTGTTGGTTTCGCCCGTCCTCTATTTTGTGCGCGGCGTTTCCACTCCGCTCTCCTTTGTGAACGCGAGTGGCCAAACGATTGTGCCGTCCAAAGCGTTTCCCACCGGATACCTCGTGCACTGCGCTGATAGTGTCCGCAGCAGTGCTGCGTGCGCGGCAAAGGACGCAACAGCAACAGTGACAGGGGCTCCCGCAGCGGACGGCACGAGTGCGGATGGGGAAGGGGGGAATCTGTTGGGGAGCGCATTGCCCGATGGTCCGGCAGTACTCGTACGGTCAAATCGGCGGGTCCTTTGTGCGTCCGTCGGATGTCTTTGAGGTGTACTGCTCCATGTGCGTGACGGGGTTCGACTCGCCTGTGCCCGAGAGCGTGTTGAGTGATGACAGGTGGACCATGATTGCACTGTGCCACATGCGGCTTGCGAAGGATACGCGCGTCGACGAGGAACACTTTCTGATGCCGGGAGCTGCTTTTCGGATTCCCGGCGCGACGGTCGGTGTGCTGCGGGACCCGTTGTACAAGTCGATCGCTGTGTCGGGGAAGACGGACCTGGTGGTGACGCGCCCGTTGCTGCGCCTGACGGACCGGTTCAGCGTGTTCTACGCCTTTGCGGAGGAGCGGTACAGAAAGGATGGCGGCGTTCTGTCACTGCCGGATGTGTTCGAGGAGCTCCTTCGCAACTTGGAGTGCTGGCAGGGATCCCCGCTTGTGGAGGTGTCGCCTGTGCCGACAGGGGAGCGCTATGTTTTCGTCTTTCGGCAGTCCGTCATGTACTTTCCCTCTGATTTTTTCATGCACTCTGTTTGGAGACGCGTGGCAAGAGGCGCCGTGAACCTTTTGGGGATGGAGAAGCGGGATTTGCGCCTCGCCACGCTCTACACGCGTTTCCTGTCGGAGGCGGAGTGTGTTTTTGACAACAGAGGGCGGCGCCTCACTGTCAGTGATGTGAGTGTGGAGTTCCGCACTGTGCTCGAGCTTTGGCAGGGATCGCCTCTCACCGACGTGCAGTGGTCGGCGGAGCGTGACACGTACGTGTTCCGCTTTGAATACTCCATGGTTATCTATCATCGGCACTACTTCTACCCGCGCACAGACATTCCGCCAGAGGGCTATCGCACCACGGAGGGCTTTTCTGTCGCCGAGGAGTTGTAATGGTGCAACTAAGCGAATAGAGTGCTCTGACACCGCACAAACACGTGTATGTCATGGGATAGTCATGCAAACAAGAAGAATACACTATTGGTGTTGTTAAATGGGATGTTCAGATATATATATTTTGAAAGTCTTTACTTTACAATGATATCGAAGAAATGATTAAAGAATTAGCATACGTACGAAATAAACTATAAATTTTACTACATAGTTTGGCTAAAGAGGCCTCTTTTTCCTTTTTCTTTCTGATGGTTCACAAAAAGAATTGTTTTTTTTTATACGCACTGCACCATTTTAACCTATAGTTGTGGCTGCATTTTGGGGGTATGGCTTAACATACAAAATAATGAACGAAGTGTGACGACACAATGGTATTTGGGGCAATATATCTCCCCTGTAAAAGCAAAAAAAAATCGGCACATTTGCTGTCGGGAGGTGTTTTTTTTTTTTTTTCTCATTGATTCATGATAGCTGATCCGAAGTGTGAAAAAATGGTAAATAAAGGGTGATTACTACTATCGTCGGATATTTTATTATTATTATTGCTTTCCCTTAAGATAAAAGTTCACCCACTGTGAATTTTACTTTCTGTTACTGTTGTTTTCTCTTTCCATTACAATGAAGAATGTGTTATGTTGAGTCAAAAAAGGGATCATTGTTTTCTTTTCACACACATTAAAACTTTTTACTCTCTGTGCAATGAATTATAGTGATGTGAGGTTGTGCTTGCGTATCGCGAAAGTTATCAACAATGATAAATAAAGAAAATATAGTAACAATAAAAATATGTACTAGATAATCCTTTTAAAAGAAGAAGGAGGAAAAAGAAGAAAGACTAAATGATGAAAAAACAATAAATGCCACTCTCTTATTCGTTTTGTCAGGATTGTTCGGAGAGAAGAAGCAGGATTCAGAGGAGTATTTTGTGTATTGATGATTTCTGCTAATGGGGGCTTCAAGTTGCCTTTCTTTGCTTTACTTTCTAATGGTTCTTTCTCGCTATGAAATCTTAGTTGGGTTTTCAGACGCGTTGAGTGAAGTATATTGTAATGTTTTTGTTTTCTTTTTATTCGCATTGCCACTCATTTCTCAACAGTATCTTCGCGGTGGGATTGGGTAGGCATACAGACACTTTAACTTTTCTTCAATTTGTAAGCCAATGAAGCAAACATTTACTCCTCCAACCGTTTGAATGTGCACTTTGTAGTGAATTTGTGTGTGGGGGAAGTGCTTTTGTGATGTACTGACAGTGTTTATTGCACATTGGGCAAGTGTTTCCTTTGATTCACCTCATTCTTCTTCTTTTCATTGTATAGAGAATGCTACGAGAATGGAAAGGACGTGCTGTTCTGGCAATGGGTCCAAGACCAATAATGTAGAGCCCTGGAAACATGCTCGATGTATCCATGGATGCTGTGTATATTTACTGGGGAACACATTACTCAGCGAAAGGCAACAGCAGTCATCCTTAAGATTCACACTCTGCAAATTGGTAATTTTTTCGAATGAGAATCAAGAAGCGTACTCATTAACCAGAGAATCTTTTCAACGGTCTTCTCCTTATGTAGGTTTTGATACACTCATCAAAAAATAAAATCTTGTTCTACTATAATATGTCTCTCTTCTTTCCTTTATCTATGAGTTTATTAACCAAAAGAAAGTCTTTAATGTTCTCTTATTCTTGTTTTAATTTTTTTTTTAAATCTAAACTCGTAGAGTCCATATATTTATTATACTTTAATGTTTATTCAGTAATTTNTTTAACTATTTCGTTATTATTTCTCATTGCGACATAGTATTGCAATACGATGAGTTTAGAATTTTACCTCTTGTAACGCCACGAAATGGGTGGCTTTGCCATCTAGACATTATTATTTTCTAGAATAATATTTTGTTAACGCGTCTTTTCGAAAGGAAAGACTAATTGTTCGTTTGTTTCTCATTCTGTTGTTGTTGTTGTGATTTTTGTATCATGTATCATCTATCTAAAATCTTGTTAAAAAAAACTACTTCTGCGCTTTTAACTGTGCTATTAGCACTTTTACTTTTCTTTTTTCTATCATTCAGCTTTTCCTTTTTTGACTCCATATTGCTAATATCGTCCACTTTTCGACAATATTTGAGACTT